>JARHVA010005211.1:0-107500 GCA_037957365.1 Torreya grandis
ATGATACCTAGAAATGATGGAACACAACCCATGCTTCTTATTTTTTGAGCTTTGCTATTGTTGCCCATGGTTTGATTTTTTTTTGTGGCAAGCATAAAAAAATTATGGATGAAACAAGAATATGCATACCTTGGATATATGGGGTGGAAAAAATAATAAGAAATAAATAAGAAAAATATTTTGAAAGAGCCCAAATTAAGGGTTGATTTATTTTTTGCAAATGATGATATAGTGAGAAACGTTTTCCTCATCATATCAGTTTTTAAAATAAAATCAAATTTGTGAAATTATTGATGATCCAAAAAGAGTAAAGTTTTTGAAACATGTTTATGGATATATACAAATCAAAACAAGAGGAGTCTTCTCATTGGAAAAATTTTACAAGGTGGAACAAATGCAAAAAGAGTAAGTTCTTGGTGATGGTGATGAAAGTGATGGTTTGAATTCTATGATGGTAAACACTCCAATAAAGGAATCAACTTATTTTATTTGGTAACCTAAATAAAATATATAAAATTCAACCCAAGAGGAAGAAGTCACATAATAATGCATTGAAAAAGAAAATTCAATCTCTTTATAAGAACATGAGATGAGTAATGAAATTATTGGGATTCATATTGATGAATAAAAGGCATGTGATGATGTTAAGCACAAGCACATAACAAAGTTTCAAGAAGAAATAATAAATAATCAATGAGAAATTCCTAGTCATGTTGAGCACCATGAGGTTTTGTTCCCAAGCTTGCATTTGGGGGCATATGAAGAAGATTTAGTTCATCCATTCATAATTGAAGAACCACAAGAACAACCAAAAAGTGAAGATGTGATAATTATGTCTCATGTTTCTTGTGTTTTGAATTTTAAATAAAAACATACCACTTGAATTTATAATCAAAATGTGAGTGTCATGTGTCCTTTTGTAAATGCAAGTAATATTTACATCCTAGTTGTATATGGTCAAGTCCTTGAAATAGTATTTGTATTTCTGCCCATGCTTCATATCTTTCCCATGGATGCAATAAAAATAATGTCATTATCTTTATTAATGTCTTTTCAATTGTTGTCCTCATATTTCAAAATATGGTCAAGTCCTTGAAATGGTATTTGTCTTTCTGCCCATGCTTCATATCTTTCCCATGGATGCAATAAAAATAATGTCATTATCTTTATTAATGTCTTTTCAATTATTGTCCTCATATTTCAAAATTTAATCCTTCAAAGGTTCATACTTTTCTCAACCTATAAATGGTCATGTTTAGTTACATTGTCTCGCATTCACCTTTGTAAATAGTTTACTTTTACACACTTTTTTTAGATTATATTTTTCCCATTTGTTTTATTTGTGTGTGTGTGTGTGTGTGTGTGTGTGTGTGTGTGTGTGTGTGTGTGTGTGTGTGTGTGTGTGTGTGTGTTTATATTCAATAAACATAGCTTATGCACCATGGTGTTTTCCTTTTTTATTTCAATGTTTGTCTCTAAGACCCAAGTGTTTGGTTGCACTATATTTTAGAGAGCTATCAAGGGTGAAAGTTTATTATTTGGAGGTCTACTTAACTATAATAAGATGAATTTACCTCTATTTTAGGAATTAGACATGCACCAAGGAATGGGATATCTACTAAGTATGCTTTCCTCTATATTTACTCCTTGGAAAATGCCCTGTAATCTACCAAGATCCTAGTGAAACTCTATCATGATGTCAACAAACTCTATTTGGTTTTTGAGAGTGAAGGAATTGTAGGGAGGTTTTAGGAATTGACAAAGGAATTGAATCAATATTTAGATGGTTTACCCTATGATTTACTAAAATTTTATAATGAAGTTAGAGAACATGTTAAACTAATGCACTTTCCATAGCATAAACATGACCAATTATGCATTAAAAAATGGTTTGATTCAATCCACAAAACATGCCTAAAGACTCAAAAAGTCTTAACCTCACATAATTTTAACACCAAATTATGTTAATTGAATATTTATTGCTCAATGGTGTGAAACTCTAGTGTTGAAGTAGCTAGTAAAGTAGGTTATACTAGGCTAAATTATGTAGCAACAACTCAATTATTTATTATGAATACCAAAGAGGCATAAATATTTTGGCTAAGATAATGTTGTTGTTGTATTGGTTACCTTGGGTATAAGTGATTCTTCACATTTATTAAAAACATTACAACTTGGTGTATATAAATAATTCACTGAACTTTTTGAGAATGACATTGCTAGAGCTAGGTGAAAGATAAATACTCTTCTAGATATTATCAATAAACAAAAAAATGTTTCATAAGTCAGAATGTTTATCATTTGGTTTCCATTGTACACTAGATAGTTTAACTCCTATTGCATATGTAAATCTGATGGCCAATTTGTAATCAATCATCATTTTGGTATTACCATCGGAGCAAAGTTTCTTAATATAATGGTGAGTGTTGGGAGTAAAGACATTTTCCTTGTTTCTTTGAAAGTATAATCTTTACAAAACATCTAACATCCTCAATGGATTTTATCATTTCTCACTTAGACACTTGGATTCAAGGTAAAATATATTTAATTTTAGCACATGATCTTGAATTATAGTGAATTATACCAAAATTTGGCATGTTGTAAGCTCAATTATATTGTATATACTATGATTTTCAAAGCCAAAATAGGTTTCTAACAATAGGACTGACCTTGTGATTTTTTTCTCCTTTATCTGACAATATATTATAACTTGTTCAATTTGAAGGGAGAATTTATATTGTATATTTTAAAATAATGTTGTTATTACCCCTTGGTATGACTATGGTTGATGAGGTTCATAAAACCATTGGATACTTAATCCAAATTAGAGAATAGAGGAGGAACATACCATGATGAAATGAAATCCCAATAATTAATCCACTTAGTTCTTAACCAATGTTTGCATCCATTAGGAAGAAAATACTCGAGAGGCATTGCTCAAGTTGAATTTTTAATTATCATGATAGAAAATACTTCTTCATGAGAAATAATATGAAGGAATATCATAATAAGAATGCATTTATATCTACAAATTTATAAAGATTCAAAAATTTTCTTAAAAATCACACATTCATGTTGTTATTTAGAATGAGTATATATCATGGTGATTGATAGTCCATGCATCCAACTTACTTGCATCATGAATGGTGCTAACTTTATTTGAGGGATTTGGTCAAGAAATTGCATGACCCCTATAGAACATACACATATTGAATTCTCAAATAATTATGAAATAAATGCAATTGACAAGTGTAAAGACCAAATTCATAACCTTGCTTGTGTTTGTTGGGTTTATTATTGTCTAGTTCATCATGAACTAGTTCTCATACCAACATATCATGTAGGGGATGAAAGACCTTATAAGCTCACCTGAGGTGCAAAGGAATAAAGGATCTAGGCTAGGCTCATGTTAGTTATGTGTAATGGGAGACTAGGGTTCAGAAGGATTGAATAGGGGAGAGTACCAGTTAGATTGGAGAGTACACAATAATACCATTAGATGCCATACAATAGACAAACATAGGAAAATGAAATTATTTTTATATTAAATCTCTATTATATAATAGGTAAATAATTACATTTAGCACACTACGTGCTCTCACTCTATAAACTGAAGCTTATTCATAGTTCTTATCTCTCCCTATTCTAGTCTAATATTAGTGATCAACATTGCTTTACTTGGTCAAGGACCATTGTCTCTTACTCTCTATTATACACTTCTATCTCTTGCACAACACTCTTTTTGGTAGCTTCCTCATTTTCATATCTCATTTACATATCCTTAAGTCTTTGCCACCTAAACCAACATTTGAATTATCAACTTATCCTGAGACCAACTACCATGTCATCTATTGCTATACTATAATAACTCTACATTAGGATCCATAGCTAACCAATCCACCTATCAATTTCCCCTAAAATATTACCTATGGTTCCTGGGTCTTAGTGACTACTTTTCCTTAGGTCCTACCACTTTATCATGTAGCATGCATTAGCACAATCTTGATATTTGAAATTTATTTTTCTAACACTTTTGTTTGAGGTGCAAACACTAGTTATGTGGTTTGGATTGCATGCACCTATTTTCTAGTGGCATTGAAACCCATGTGAAGTACATAAACTAATACTTATCTAGTACTTAGCCAATTTTAGGGTTCAACATCACCCCACACTAAACTATTTTTATGTTCCTAACTAATAGGTTCTTCTTCTATTTTCTCTCCTTACATAACTCAACTACCTTTTAAGCTTTATCAAAAATAACTAATTCATCCAGAGTTACACAATTATACAAGCCTTATCTTTATGATTCTTCCTAAGATGATTTCCTTATTTTTTGGAATTTATGTGCACCTTATTATAGACACCTAAAACTAGCCACTGATAACCTCCAACCAAGATTTTGACTAATTTTTACCTAAAATGCACAATTTGGTATAAAAACACTAAAACATATTAAATGATGTGAAAATGATATATTCAAGTGCTAATTTTGGCCAGCGTATCCTAAATGGGGTAATGAAATTTATGTACCAACTAACTTTGATCAATTCATTTCAAGTCAAAATGGCAAAATTGCACCTACATGCTCTGGACTACTCTTTCCTATCAAATCTTTTGCACAAGACTCATGGCTTTGTTATTTGTTTTTTTCAACATTCTAAATGGGAATACACATCTAATGCATATAACATGGACTTATAATTCCAATCTAGTCAAATTTAGGACTAATAACAAGGCATTCTAATCAATTTGGGTGATTTGTACATAAAGTGCTTAATCATGCTTAAGAGCTAATTAACCCAAATCAAGGCATAATCAAGAATTCCATGGAAACTTGTTGAATACTTTGTTTTGGAAATGAATATTGAATATCTGCATCATCAAGTGACCTCATTTATTGGGAAGACATCCCTAGGCCATAAATACCACAAATATCTAGATTCATGCCCTCCATGGCTCATCAATGCCTTCCATGCCTCTTAATTACCCCTTATTACAATGCCATGATGAGGATAATTATAAATATTAATTATAAAATTAAATTAATCCTTAACCACACATCTCAATATTGAGATGGATAGTTGAGGTTGATTCTGATCAAATCCAAAAATCTATAAATAGGAGGCCTCACAACATCATTTCTAAGCTGAATTTGTGAAAAGTTATAATGCAAGATTGGTGCCAAAAGCTTCAAGAAACTAGTGTTATAATGCCAAATTTATTCAAAGCTAAGCCAAGCCATAAACCAAAGGTGCCAAGAGGAGATGAAGGTAGCCACACTCCATTGAAGAAGACCTCTTGAGGCATAAGCCGAGAAAGCCACCATTACAAAGACATTTGGAGCATCAAAGGACGGTGAAAAGAATTCTTGTATTTTCATTCCTTACTTTTTAGTTGTGCTTGTCATTTGCTTTTGCTAACTAAGCTCTCCCTAGTGTCTAGGCCTAGATATGTTATGAAATTAGTGTGTTTATTTCACTTTGTTTTCATTTTAGAGCTAACACAATACTAAGCATCCTCTCTTGAGTCAAATTCCTAGATCACACTTATCATTTCATATCCCACATAGTATCTTTATTTCCCTCCCTTCCTTAAGCTTAAACTATTTTTTCCATGTAGTGTGACTATTTTGGGCTTCCAACCTATGTCCTTTCTATGCCAGGGTAAAATTATTCTATCCTTTAGATGCCTCTAAAGGAGTAATCATCCCTTACTAGTTTCCTACTTTCTAGGTTGTGATTCTTAGCAACCTTTCTCTGTGCATCATTCTATTAAGGTTTATGTTTATACATGATTTTGAGTGTTTCAATCTCGCTCCTAATGTCCTTAGTATGGGTACTAACTTCTTAGGTTTCTTAGGGTACCAAAAATTTAAGAAGGCAAATTTGAAGAGGTAAATCTATCTCCATACAACTGCACAGGTGAATATTCCTTGTAGTGTGACACTAGGGTTTCCTCAAAGATAGAGGAAACCTTTCTGGGGGTCTCCTATTTTATCCTACCTAGACCTAGCCCATAGGGACTTAATGTCATCTCTTAGTAAGTCTAATTGAACATTAATTAGATTAATAGTGAAGAGTTATATATTATTATTTCTTTGGCTCACCATATGATCTCATCCAAGTACCTAGTTCATTAAGTTGCATAAAACCACTGACACATCCTTAGGTCATGGTGTGATCATCTTCCTTCATCATTCATTCACACCCATCAAATTTTATTTATCATATATGATACTTCATTTTGGCATTTTGGTGTCATTGATTTCAAAAGGGTGCATCATGTAAAGTCATAATGGTCATTGATGTCAAAGGTATGTTTGGTGAAGTGCTTATGCATGGTAGTGGATATGAGTAGACTATTGAGAGTATGTTCTCAGTTGTTAGCATGATGTTGTCAAAGGTGATTAGTGATCAAGGTTGATGTCAAAGGATGTCAAAGGTGTATCATGTTAACCTTGACTATGTGTGATATCAAGAATAATCTTGTGAAGATTGATGTTAAAAGTAACTAGGGATAGATGGAAGTATGTGATATGTCAAGGTACATGAAAGAGTAGGTGCATGATAGAAAAGAGTGTTTCCATGAGAGAGAAGAGTCTGGTCATAAAAATTATCATTAATTTTTTGAGCATGGAAGGTATAGGTCATGGAAGAGTGTTTGAAGATAAATAATGTATGCATAGGAAGCGTAGTGTATGAAGAGGTCTGTACAAGTCATTGATGTCATGACATGAAGAGTTCCATGTGACAAAAAAGAATTTGAAGGCAAGAGAGAATGTGAAGGCCTGAGAAAATTTAAAGGAAAGAGAGATTTTTGTCATAAATAAGAGAATGGTGTAGTGATATGAGGGTTTTTTATGTCATATGTCTTCTTGTTTGATTTTTTATTAAGGTCATGACATGGAAGGAATAGGTCAAGGTGTCAAGTGCAATGAAAGCTTGAGCCTAGTCATGGAATGGTGAATGTATGAGCTGGTGACATGATGAGGTGAGTGAACGAAGGCATGTGATAGGTTTTTAAGGTTGTGTGAGCATGATAATAAGGTGTGTATTCTCTCAGAAGTGTTTTAAAATGAGTCTCTAAAGGTAGGTCCTTTAGTCTTGATTTTCACATAAACCATTCTTTAGCCCTACCTAGTCTAATGGTGCATGAGGATCAAATTTCAAGGTGAATGTGTGAAGGAGAGCATGCATATAGGTAATTCAAGTTGTTTCAAGAGTAATCATGAAGTATGAGATTATGGTTTGTAGTAAATGGCATGAAAAGTGGTTTTGAGGTCTCTTGAGTGCATAAAATGAAGGTATGCAAACCTGAGAAGGACTTTAAGGTGTATATTAGCATGCGTAACCTCTGCATGGGAACTTGATATATTAAGGAGAGATGGATATGAGTCCTAGATGATATGAGTCATAGATGATATCTCTAGGCATTAGTTTTGGATTTATGGGGTAGTCCTTTATGAATGATTTATTATTTTTTGGAAATTAGATGTTTAATTCTTAAATAATAAATAGGTCTGAGTAGATAAAACTAGTAAATAAGCTACTAATTTTTGAAATTTGAATGTAGTTAGGGATTTTCTAAAAATATTAGTGAGAGAGAGAAAATTAAACTTATCTGATTTTATGCTATTGCAACTTAGATAGGGTCTATAAATCTATGTGCAGGCTTGGAAGACTATCACAAATAGGAATATAGAGTTCATTTCTTGATTGGATAAGAGATATAAAAGAGGGGCACCCTAGGTTTTGGTGTTATAGTCTTATCTTAGTGCTATTGTTTTGGTGATCTAAGATTTTGGGGTTTTATGCACTAGGTTTGTGTGACCCTACCTATGATTTATCAAAGCCTAAAAGTCCATCGAGCTTACTATGTACCTAATTTAGTCTTCAATACCTTAGGTCCTCTTATGATTTAACTTGAGTGTAAAATTTGGAGAAAGGAGAGGAGGGGTTAGTGTGTAAAGGATACACTAGATGCACTTCATACCCTATGTGTGGGCATGTTGCCTACATACCAATACTCTGAGGAGGGATCAAGCTATATGTAGTTCTCTCATTGAAGTGCTTGGTGTAATAGTGTGATCAAAATATAAGTAAATATGAAATTGGGTGTAATTTTAATGGCTAGGGACTGGTGTAAAGGTTTAAATAATCTTGAAACACTATTGGATGGCTATATGCAGAGAATAGGGAAAAGTGATTGAGTGGTCTTGCTTGTATTCTTTCTTCTCTCTTGTAAATGAGTGCTAACCCCTCTAAAATAGACTTGGATGGAATTTTATAGGGGATTTAATGATCATGGGTTAAATTAATTCACATTAGGTTTACATGAATTAGGATAAGGATTTAGAATAATATGATCGTTTGAAGACAAAATGCACTTGGACAATAGTGCCAAAAATATGACACCCTGGGTTTCAACATTGTAGTCCATGTTTGAGCACTATTTCCCATGGCTGATGAGACCTAGGGGGATGGATTAAGCATGAAAATATAAATTTGGGTCTATAAGGGTTCAGATTGGGAGGCTATGGATGATTGGGAATTAGTGAAAACATGCTTATGAGGGTCATGAGAGCAAGCAAGATGGACCCATAGATTAGGTGTCATTAACCACACTCAAGTTACCAAAATTTGCATTTTATATGACTAAATTTACCCCCCCTCCCCTTTATTCTAGTGATGTAACAAAATGAAATACTAGGATAAAGGAAAAATAGAAAGCATACCTAAATTTAGTTGTAAAGGTGAAGCTCATGAAGCTGTGTGATGTTGGATGTGTATAGAGAGAGCATGGTGTGAAGTGTGGATCTATAATAAAAAATATAGAGTAGATCAGTCCTTAATAGATACACTATATCTAAAATAAGAGTGTATAAAATATGGGTAATAGAGATAGGAAGAGAAAGGAATGAATACACCTCAATGGGTACACAAACTAATACAAAACTATTGTGATGTTGTATTATACTAGGTGTGTGCTATACCAAAAGTAATAACCCAAAAGAGCTGAGTGTTCAATTCCCTAGAAGTGGCTCAAGAATGTAAAGGTAGGCCCTTTTTCTCTATTGTTACCTACTAAGTGAAGCTAATGAATCATGCATGTGTCAATCGATGTTTGGACTCTATGTCTAATCCCTCTGAATAGGTGGCTCAAGAATACAAAGGCTAGTTAGTCCTTTGGTTTCATCATTTCCCCATGAATTGAAGCTATGAAGTAATACTAGTATGGAATATATGTCATATGAGATGTTTCTTTAATCCCATAAATGTACTATGATCTGACAATGTTGGCATGGATAGCCAAATGTATGCTGGAAATTAGGCCACTCTTGGCCATTTCAAAAGATGGAGATTAGGCTTGTACGAAAGCCATTCTATAACTAGTACAATAGGCTTTTGTGGAAGCCAACTCAAGAACTTAGGTACTTGGGAATTTAAGATTATATGAAATCCAAATTTTAAAAAAGGATGCCAACCACTTATAGATGGAGTAAGGCATGCAACTACCAAGAAATGCTTGGAAAATAAACTGAACTTAGAAAAAGGGGAGGATTAATGTGCTACACACATTATTCCCAATCAATGGTGTTTGGAACATGGATTATGATCTAAAAGTTATATCAACTACCTAATCTGAAATTATAAGTGAGATCCATCATGCCGCACATGATGCCCCCTATATCTAGATTCTCCATGTAAAAATTGTACTAAAACATGAAAAATCTAGACTGTACTGAGCTCACAAACCTATGATGGAAATCACTTTTCTATCTATTTTTGGAAAAACTAATTTTTATACTATCTAGACAAGAGCACCAAAAATAGGACACCTTATTGTCTAGCACTACAGTCCAATGTTGGAATTTTTGTCCAGGAACAAGTTTGGTAACTATTCTAGATTCTTTGTTGTCTACCTTGTCTATTTTGCTTGGTCTAATGTTTGGATTATATTTTGAGTGTTCTAAAAATTGATTTTTTGACTGTTAGAAGCTCTGATCTCTATGACAAAACACCTATTTGTTTCCCCCTCTTTTGAGGGTAGGAATGAATATGTTTTAATGATTGTTCTCAGAAGAAAGAACCTTACAAGTGTGTTATGTTGCATAGATATATGGTATAGTAATGGTAATTGACAAGATATCATGAGATATAACAAGTTTTGTATTGAGATATTGTTATATCAACAAGGGTATGCCTAGATATATATACAAATGTAATAACATGTGTAATGTACTGAATAGGAATTAAAAGTGTTAGTTTTTGTTTTTAGTTTTTAGCAAGTAGGGATGGACCATGATGTCCATCATGGCATCCAAGAAATAAATATAAATGCATGATATGGATCATGACATTGTAAAAATTAAGAAACAAACAAGCACACAAGTCAAGAATCAATAAGCATATAAGGGTGACCAAGGGGCCAATAAAACAAGGGACATGGGCACATGTCACTCAAACTAGAAAGCAAGCATACAGGGCATGTTCAAATGCCACATACACACATAATAAAAACAAACAAGATTGGCACAAGGGCCATAGGCACATAGAAGAATACAAGCAAGGGATATTTTAAAAATGTCCAAAGTTACATACACATGAATATAAGCAAAGGACATTGGCAAATGTCCTAAAACACATACAAGGCATGGAACAAGAACTGATAAAATGTAAACACATCAAGCTACATTAAGAAAGAAAGGAAAGAATGTATATATTGGAAGTGAAATCACATCTAACTAATCAAAGTAAGAAGTGAAAGTATGAAATACATGTTAGTAAAATACTAGGCATATTCCAGAAATACACAAGTGCAAGATACTAGTGAGTGTCGATATGGTAATTTATAGAAGCTTAGTAAGTAATGTATGTCAATATGATAACTAGAGTGTGTGGTGTAGGAATGACATAACCTGGATGGTGTAGTCATGTAAAAGATGCCCCTAGTGGGTATGTATATCGATGTGTGTCTCAAATGTAGAAGTAGGATGCCCCCTTAATGGGTAGAGTGAGGTAATCAAAGATCTAGATGTCACTGTACACATTCAAAGAAGATCAAGTGAAACATAGTAATGTAGATAAATAAAAATAATAATAGCATAGAACAATAAATGTAAGTCTAGCATAGTAGTAGCAATTTAAAGCATGGATGATGCATACAATTGAGATGTTTTTGTGTTTTTTATTTATTTGAATGTTTTTGAATTTTTTATATAAGATATGTAAAATTAATTATAAGGAGACTATGTACAAGTAATACTAAGAAACTATGTACAAGTAAGCAAAAAGAAACTATGTACAAGTAATACTGAGGAGAAATGATACTAACCAATGAGTCTCATGGGAGACTCCCTATCATGGTGTCTTGTATAAAAAAAAAGAATCATTAATGATTATGAAGCATGAGGGAATGGCTATGAATATGATTCTGAATATCTGGATTCATTGTCAGTATCTTGGAAATCATAATAACCTATGTTGTTCTACTCATCATTATCATCTTTATTTTGAACCAATGGCATGTTGGTATTGACTTTTGTTTTATCTAGATATTTTCCTTTTATAAATTGTGTCTATGAATGATTTACCTTAGGATGTTCAATAAAACCCAAACCTTGGTGACAAACATTATCAACTACTAGAATAGGAGTAGTGATGCCTTGAGCCTGCTTACCCAGCCCTTGACCTTGATAATCAAACTATTGTAGATATTTTTGACTAAACCCATACTAATTTGAAAGTTGAGCCTTATTTTAGAGAGGTATAGTTGCATATTTTTTATTCTTTACCTATGCGTGTGGTACTATTTTTTGCTCTAAGTTTGTTTTTTGAACCTTTTGTTGTTTTGAGTTATGTTTGGTAACCACTTTTGTACTAGTTCTGAATTTGACCCTTTGGGAATATATTCCTATGTTACTATGGAATGATTGATTGATTTACCTTTTATAGGGTCCTCATTAGCAATTATCTATTGTATATGTTTATTCAATGCCAAACATGAATCTATGTGACACCCATGCATTCTATGATATGCACAATAATATTTGGATCTTCTCACTAGATATAGAGGAGGTAGTTTAATAAACTTAGATTTAATCATTTCCCTTAGTACCTCACTTAAACTCTTATTTTATCATTGAATGATTTTTGAATCACTATTTTTAGAGGTAATTTTTTGTGATTTCTTGTTATGATATGTAACATTGCTTGCAACCAATTGACTAGGTGAAGGTACATGGACATGATTAACACTAGGGTGCCTTTAAGGCTTTTGTATTATGATCTAATTTTCTAATGTTGTGATTTTTTCATGTAATATCTGATTCTATGTTTTTAAATCTAATATTAACTTGCTCATACTAATGATTTGATCCCTTAGAGTCTCACAAGTGCAAACCCTAGCTGCTTTCGATTGAACATGTAAACACATATGCTAAAGATGGTTTGAAGAAGTTATAAGTTAAATGTATGCATTAGGAACAATAGTATAGGCTACCTCACCTTTTTTATGGGTGATATCATGGACCTAGTCAGAGGAAAAATAGTTATAACCCTATTGAGCGAGAGGAGGAAAAGGGATTTCTTTCCTCTGCATGAAATATGACATTTAAACAAGAGTAGCCAAAGAGGCATATACATCTAGGTAGAAACCATGTATATGGGATAAAATGAATGTAAGTGGAGTTATAAGTTATATATCAATTTGATTATAAAGAATATTATACATGAGAGATAGTAAACAAGGGATAGAGAGCATGAATTTGTGCAAGAATGCATAAATAACGTTGACATGTGCTATGACATTTCTAATGTATTTAGCATGATAAAATTGAAATTTTTTTCACATGAGAAATAGAGAGAAAATATAGAGAACATGAATTTTTACATAAAGGCATGGAAAATTTTGACATGTAACATAATATTCTTAATGCGTGTAGCAAAATGGAGTTGGTAATTATTTCGTATGAGCAAAAGAGAATATGCAAGAAGAATTTTGAAAATTTGTGCATTTTCGGAAATGAATTTTGTAATATAACCCCATATAATGAAACATAAGCATGAAATTCAAAGGATGAAGCTTTGTAATAATATATGATAGACTTCATCATTCATGTACATGATAGGGCCCATTATGATTTTCTTGTTATTTGCAAGAAATTTAAGAAAAATTTGTATGTAAGTGAGAATCAATTTTGCAATTTGATTATGGATGTAAGGTGATACCTCAAGAAGCAAATAGGTGCTAGTACATGTAACTAGGGATTTAACAGTGATAATTTTGCAAAATACTATAAATTTTTGAAACTGAAATTGAATTCATGATTTAATTATATAAGTAAAAATTCAGAAATTTATGGGAAAGTGTTTGATTTAATGGGACCTAGTAGATGCGAATAGGGTTTTGAGGAATTTGTTTTTTCAAATTAATATGAATTTTTGAAATTTGAAGTGATTTTCTGATTTTAATATGCAACTAAAAATTCAAAATATGATTTGAAAATGATTGATTGAATAGGACCTAATATGTATAACTAGGGTTTTGAGTGTTTTTTTTTTTCAAAATTACTATTGAATTTTTAAATTTGAATGGATTTTTTGATTAAAATATGCTAGTAAAAATTCAAAACAATGTTGGAAAATTACTCAAAAAATACTAGGACCTAGTATGGGCAACTAGGGTTTGAAAGAAAATTATTTTAAAATTTACTACTAAATTATAAAATTTGAAATGAATTTTTGATTTAAATATTCAAGTAAAAACTAAAAAATTTATAGGAAAAATTAGTAGGAATTTTACCTTAGGGTTTTTAGGTTTTTTGTGCACAAACAAAGTAAGTCAAGTTCACCAAATGATTTATTATTTTTTAGAAATTAGATGTTTAATTCCTCAATAATAAATGGATAGGAGTAGATAAAATTAGTAAATAATATGTAATAAATAGTTACTAATTTGTAAAATTTGACTATAGATAGGGATTTTATAAAAATAGTAGTGAGAGAGAAAATTAAACTTATCTAATTATATGATGTTTTGACTAAGATAGGGTCTATAAATATATATGTAGTCTTGGAAGACTATCAAAAATAAGAATATGGAGTTCATTTCTTGATTAGATAGGAGTATTAAAAGTGGGACACCCTAGGTTTCAATGCTATAGTCCTATCTTGACATTGTTGTCCTAGTGATCTAAGCTTTTTGGGTTTTGTGCACTAGGTTTGTGTGACCCTACTTATGAAATATCAAAGCTTGAAAGTACACATAGATTTTTATGTACCTAATTTAGTATTTAATACCCTAGGTCCTCTTTATGCTTAAACTTGAATACAAAATTTGAAGAAAGGATAGGAGGGGTTAGTGTGTAAAGGATATGCTAGATGCACTTCACACCTCGTGTTTGGGTAGACTACCTACATACCAATACTCCAAGGAAGGATTAAGCTATATGTATTTTTCCCATTGAAGTGCTTGGTGCAATAGTGTGATGAAAATGCAAGTAAATACAAAATTTGGTGTACTTGGAATGACTAGGGAATGGTGTAAAGGTTTAAAGAAGCTTGAAACACTATTAGATGGCTATATGTAGAGAATAGGGAAAAGTGCTTAAGTGTTCTTGCTTCTCTCTTGTAAATGAGTGCTAACCCCTCTAAAATGGACTTTTAATGGCCTTTTATAAGGGATTTAATGATCATGGGTTAAATTAATTCACATTAGGATAACATGAATTAGGATAATCATTTAGAAGAATATGACCATTAGAAGCCAAAATACACTTGGAAAATAACACCATAAATAAGACACCCTAGGTTTCAGTGTTGTAGTCCAAGTTTGGGCACTATTATCCATGGCTAATAGGACCTAGGGAGATGGATTATGGAAAGAGCAATATGGGTCTACAAGGGTTCAATTTAGGAGGCTATAGATGAATGGGAATTAGTGAAAACATGTTTATGAGGGTCATGCGAAAAATCAAGATGGACCTATGGATTGGGTGTCATTATCCACACTCAAGTTACTAAATTTTGAATTTTATATGACTATAATGAACAATCATTAACACCAAAACTTGTGTTAAACCTCCCTAAAACCCTAATAAGGACCAAATTTGGAATATATTGTTTAAAATAGCCTATAATGGTCTCAAATATATATAAAAACTATTATATCATGTATTCAAACCTCTAATGTACCTCTAGGTGGATGTGGTTAGTCAGATGAGAGAGAAAATGCATAGATGCATGCTTGGTTGTAAAGAATTTATTGTAACAATCAATAGTTACATTGGTCAAGGAAATAAAATGAATGTGAAGAGAATATAGAGACTAATAATTCATGACCATGAAGGTTTTTATATAGGCTATAACCTTAAATTATTCTAAATCAGTCATCCAAGTTAGCTAATCGTAGACAAACCTAATGGTGTGAATAGTGAAAAACCTAGGCATAAATGAGAAGATGAATTTAAGTGTGTTTTCATGGTATAATGATGAAACCAAGTGCATGGATATTTTATTAAATATTTTCAAGTCATTTATATTCTTTCAAGAAATTTTGGAGGTTAGTGAATATGGTGAAAAGTTGTTCACAAAATGGCCTGTCTAGTTTAGTTTGGTCTGTGTGATATAGGGTCAAGAGATTGGTCTTAAAGATCAATATTTTGATATTAGAACTTATGAGATTTGTGTTTTATGATTTTATAAGTATTTTATATAATATTTTTAATGCATTAGGAGTATTTTAAAGTGTCTACATATGTGTTATAGGTCTAAGTCACCATGACTATGTTTTGAGGTAATTTGGCAGTTCTAAGTGAGTGAGTTGTAGAGGTGTTATTAAATCCTTAAGTCTAAGTGAAAATATATAATGAATTTTTAAATTAAATTAATTTATAATCTTTATATATAATTATTTTATCATATTTGAGCTTCGGTATTGAAAGGCAAACTTTTTAGTGTACACAGGTCTAATAGGACTGAGTACTATTGAGAGGTTTCATGAAGTGGTTGGACCTAAAAAGTGTTATGGATACTATAGGATGTTTTATAAGGTATATTTGAGTTATTTATGAAATAATATTTAAATATATGTAGGTTAAAGGTGTTATAATGGATCAATTTTACATGTTATTAGATAGACTTAATGCAATTATGTCTCCATGAGACCTAAAATTGAAATGAGGTTTAATAGAGTTATGATAGACCAAAAGGGACTCAAATATCATTTTAATCATGTTTATTAGATGTAATAATATATATTATTTATTTTAAATAATATTTTAATGGTGTGTATCTGACCAAGTGGTATATAGACAAGAGATGAGTATATCTACAAAGCTTTTTAGGCCTATTTTATACAAGCTTAGAGGAAACAAATGAATTGATCAATGAATGGGCTTGAGGAAGTTGGGTAAAATGTTGTAAAATTAATATAATATAATAATTTCATGATTATCATATATTTTTTTATGTATTTGAATATAAAGGTCATATATCCTATTTGATTTTGAAGAGGGTTAGCTAAGTAAAGAAGCCTAAAGGCAATTTTGAGAGAGATCAAGTGGAGTATATCTAAAAGAGTGATCATTGTCTATTAAGAGGCTATAAGAGTTACATAATATATATTTTATTTATTTATGATATTGGATAGAGTATATGAATAGATGAGTGGAAGAATAGGAGAAAGAAGTGTGATTTACTAAGTTGGTGCTTGGTCAAAAAGGGAGTTGAACCTTCCTTGCAGGTTGGTGCTTTCATAATTGGTCTTGGTTGAGTTGGTGATTGGTCAAGAGGGATTTGGATCTACATTTTATTTTGGTGATTTTATAAGTTTCATTTTACTGATTTAGTGCTTAGTCATAGGGGGTTTTAGCCTCCTAATAAGTGGGTGTTTGATAAATTTGGGGTTGGTGTTCCATGTTAGTTTGATGCTCAACTAAATTTGATACATTGTCTTATAAAATAGTTTTTAAAATATTTATTTCAATCATTTTTTTATCCCATAAGGGTTTACAACATATATGATGTGTTATCTTGTTTCATTCTCATATTATTGATTCTTATTGCATTACTAGATCAATGTGTTGATTATATAGTTCATAGATGAGTGGATGTAATTGATTAAAAGTTTTAAAGAATGATTCACCCCCATATCAATCATTGTGATTCCAATAATTGGTATCATATATTGGTCCTTTGAAGCAAGCCTAATATATTTAAGGATATTTTTGAAGCACAAACATGTCTAGTCAACAAGCACTAGGAGGTTTCTCAACCAATAATGTTGATCTCTTCAATGGTACTAACTATGCATTTTGGAGAATCAAAATGAAGACCTATATAATGTCCTTGGGTTATGAAATAGGAAGGAAGGCAAGTGAAAACAACTCTAAATCAATGAATTCCATTATGTGTGGAATTTTAGAGGTAAAATTTGTAAAGGTTATGCATTTTGATATATCTAAAGGGATTTGGGAAAAGTTGTACAAAATTTATGAAGGAGAAACCAAAGTGAAGTTAGAAAAGTTGTAGACACACTAAGGGCAATTTTAAATCTTGAGAATTAAAGAGGTTGATAGCATTTCATCTTATCTATTGAGAGTAGATGAAATGGTAAATGTCATTAGAGATCTAGGAGAGAAGTTAGAAGAATCATCCAAAGTAAAAAAGGTTCTAATATCCTTGAATTATAAATTTGATTCAAAAGTGTCTACACTAGAGGAGATAAAAGATATTAACACACTATAGATTGATGAGCTTCATGGAATCTTGATTGCCTATGAAATGAGAAAAAGTGATGGAAGACCTTCCAAGAAGGAAGCTACATTCAAAGCTGAGAATAAGTCACAAGATAATGAGGCCAAGGATGATGTTGACACAAACATTGATGATGACAAGATAGAATCCATGTTTATAAGAAAACTAGGGAGAGGTTTAGGAAATTATAAGGATAAGTTGATATTTAAATGCTTTAACTATGGTAATATTGGTCACTTTGACTCTAAATGTCCTAATAAGTATAAGAATGAGCTTGATGAACATCATGGTGATGATAAGAAGGTTTATAATACTAACAAAAGAAAGAAAGGTTTCAAAAAGTATGAAGGCAAGAAAGGGTCACTCAAGAACAAGAGAAGTTTCTATACTAAATAAGACAATAACTCATCTTATGTAAGTGACACAAGTAAATATGATAGTGATGATGATAGTAATGAGCATGATAATAATTAAGCAATATTTATTTCTATAAAAATAAATAATGAGGGTTTCTCAAAAGGGAAAAGTCTTATGGATGATGATGAAGAGGTTAAAGTGAACCTTGAGGTAGAAATGGTGAGTGATTTAGAGGATTTGAAGTTTTAAATAAAAATAATCAGAAACTAAGGTCATTGGTTAAGAGTTATGAGGATCAAATCAATATCTTTGAAGAGACACTAAGAAATAACACCAATTAACATGAGGAAATCATCAAATAGTTGGAAAATTAGATTGAAATTGTTACTAAAATTCTTAAGACCAAGGAGGAAGAAAGCATCAATTTTGGAATATAAATGGAGTCCTTAAATGCAAAATTAGATCAGGAAATAGTCAAGTTGAAGACACATCAGAGATTTGAAAAGAGTACTAAATTTCTTGGTGATATTTTGAGTATTCAAAGGCCTCCACATAATAAAATAGGTCTTGGGTTTAAGTAAGAGCAAAAGGATAATAAGGATAGTTATAACTCAAATACCTATGAAAAAACTCTCACATGTAAGACTCATAGTAATTATCAACAAGTCAAAAATACCAACATGAAAGTTAACATGAAGAGACCAATCAGGAAACCCAATGTAATAAGGTATTCCAATCCTTTCAATGGCTCTTTTTTTCTTGTCATAACTTTGGTCATAGATAAAATGATATCAAGGAATGAGTTATCATGGGAACATGGGAGAAGGAGTAATTAGTCAAGAGGTATGTACAAAAATGTTGTTTTTTATAGTTGTCATAATATGGGACACATTTCAAGATTCTATCAAAATGGAGTTAGAAGGTTTGCAAGACTTTTAACAAGGTATATGTATCTCGTAGAGTACATGAAAAGGGTCAAACATTGGTATGAAATCCAAAGAAATTCAAGGCTAATAATATTAAGCCCAAGAGTCAAGATGGATTATTTTCTAAGATAGAGTAAGGATCAGAAGTGAAGGAGTTTCAAGAACATTTTTTATTTTCATGTATTGATAAGGTAACCAAAGAGAAGAAGGATGACAAGGTGGATGAGTCAAATACTTTAATCAAGTCTAAGTGGATTCTAAGGAGGGACAATTAGTCTCATGATTACAAGATAACTAAGCAAAGTAATTTGGAGATTGGGAATCTCCTAAGTTCATGGAGTTTTGAGAGCCCTATGGAAAGGGATGACTGCATTAGGCTTCATGGAGATACTCTTCTATCAGTAAAATCATGAGGTTTCAATCAAAGAGGGATTCATATTGATAGGATTCCAAGTTATCTATGTTGTAAGGCATGAGTTATTTTCATTGTATCTTATATGTATATGACAAGGTGAAAGGAATTTTGGTTAGTATGATAATTGATTTTGGAGATTAGTTCATGAGGAGTCATGATATGGAATGGAAATCTGATCACAAAATTGTATGGAATATGGATTGGTCTACAAGACCAATATGGCCATAAAGACAAATTGAATGTTTTTGATAGATCCAAAATTTTGATGAAAGCCTATGTATCTAATTAGTATATAAGAGGTAAGAAAAAAATTTATATGTGATTCCAACAATGTGTTTTTAATAGTTGATAGCTTGATTTGTGTTGAAGAAGTGGTATTGGTATCAAGATGATTGAAGGATGTTGAGAATAGTCTTTAAGTCTTAATGAATCATATGATGATAACTAGCTATGAGGATAAAGGGGGAGCTAATCAAATGATTCATTAGATTTAAGAGTAGATAAGTAAATGGTCTATGTCAAAGAAGGTATACATAAAACATGAAGATTTATTTCAAATAAGAACAAATGTGATGGACCAGTGAGTGATCAAGAGTTTGAATTATATCAGCCATATCAAAGACAAAGTGAGTGTTCCTATGTATCTAAATTCATTTGAAGAAGGTATACATGGAGTTAAGGGGATCATGTTTGTATGATAATTCATAGAATCTATGATCCTATTACCAAAAGATAGAGAGAGCTCAAAAAGGGAGAAAGTTCTAAATGCTTCATAGACTCAATAAATTTTGAATATCTTGTTTGTTGCAAGAGGTGTGACTCAAGAAGTTACATCATGAGGGAGAAAGCTACAGGTGTTTATTTATCATTAATGTCATAAGGGGAGAATGAACAAATGGGAAAAGTACCATTTTGAAGTGATTTCAGATTGTAGTGTGTTTGCCATCAATGACAAAGGGGGAGTTTGTTGTAATATTATTGTCATTGATGTTAAAAGGGTGCATCTTATAAAGTCATAATGGTCATTGATGTCAAAGGTATATTTTGTCAAGTGTTTTAGCATGGTAATGGATATGAGTATTCCTACTAAGATTATATTCTCAGTTGGTAGCATGATGTTTTCTAAGGTGATTAGTGATCAAGGTTGATGTCAAAAGATGCCAAAGGTGTAATATTCCAAGATTGACTATGTGTGATATCAAGAATCATCTTGTGAATATTGATGTCAAAAGTAACTAAGGATATATGGTAGTATGTGATATATCAAGGTACATAAGAGAGTAGGTACATAGAGAAAAGAGTGTTACCATGAGAAAGAAGAGTGTGGTCATAAGAGTTATCATAGAAGAGTGTTTGAAGACAAATAATGTCTGCATAGGAAGCATAGTGTATGAAGAGGTCTGTAAAAGTAATTGATGTCATGACATGAAGAGTTCCATGTGATAAGAGAGAATTTAAAGGTAAGAGAAAATTTGAAGGAAAGAGATATTGTTCTCATTAGAAAGATAATGGTGTAGTGATATGTGAGTGTTGTGATGTTTTATTCCATCTTATTTTATGTTTTGTTAAGGCCATGACATGGAAGGAATAGGTCAAGGTGTCAAGTACAATACAAGCTTGAGCCTAGACAAGCTTGAGCCTAGTCATAACATGGTGAAGGTATGAGCTAGTGACATGATGAGGTGAGTGAAATTAGGAATGTGATAGGTTGTGTGATCATAATAATAAAGTTTTGATGCACTCAAATTTTTTTCAAATTGAGTCTTTAAAAGTAGGTCCTTCAGTCTTGATCTACATATAAACCATTCTTTAACCCTGCCTAGCCTAATGAGGTACGATTATCAGATTTCAAGGTGAATGTGTGAAAGAGAGCATGGATATAGGTAATTCAAGTTTTTTAAAGATTTATCATGAATTATGAGGTCATGGTTTGTAATAAATGGCATGAAAAGTGGTTTTGAGGTCTCTCGAGTGCACATAATGAAGGTATGCAAACTTGAGAAGGACATTCAGGTGTTCATTATCATGTGTAACCTCTATATGGGAACTTTAGATATTAAAGAGAGATGGTTAATGTTCCTAGATAATATCTCCAAGCATTGGCTTTAGATTTAAGGGGTAGTCCTTTATGAACAATTGTTAACACCAAAACCTATGTTAAACCTCCCTAAAACCCTAATAAGGACTTGATGTGGAACATACTATTAAAAATAGACCATAATTGTCTAAAATGTCTATAACACCTATTGTATCATGTATTAAACTCTCCCAGGTACATTTAGATGGTGGTGGTTAGTTAGATGAGAGAGAAAATGCATAGATACAAGCTTATTTGTGAAGAATTTATTGCTACTGTCAAAAGTTGCACTGGTCAAAGTAAGAAAATGAATGTGAACAAAATATAGAGACTAATAATTCATGACCATTAATGCTTTTTTATAGGTTCCCCCCTTTAATATTTCTAAACTGATCATCCAAGTTAGCCATTCATAGTCAGACCTAATGGTGCAAATAGTGAAAAACCTAGGTAGAGATGAGAAGATGAATTTGATTATGTTTTCATGGTAGAATGATGAAAAAAATTACATGGATATGTTTTTAAGGAATTTTAAGTCATTTATATTATTTAAATAAGTTTTGGAGTTTAATTAATATGGTGAAAAGTTGTTCACAAAATGACCTATCTGTTTTAGTTTGTTCTATGTGATATAAGGTCATGAGATTGGTTTGAAAGACCAATATTTTACTATTATACCATATGATATTTGTGTTTTACGATGTTATAAATATTTCATATAATATTTTTAATGAATCAATAGTATTTTAAATATTATACACATGTGTTGGAGGTCTAAGTCACCATGACTGTGTTTTGAGGTAATCTGGGAGTTCTAGGTGAGTGAGTTATAGAAGCATTCTTGAAGCCTTAAGGTCTAAGAGAAAATTTATAATACATTTTTAAATTAACTTGAGATCATTTATACTCTCTATATATACTTATTTTATCATATTTTATGGCTCAAGTGAGTTTGAGCTTCAGTATTGAAAGGCAGACTTTTTGGTGTACACAGGCCTAATAGGACTTAATACTATTGAGTAGTTTCATGAAGTGGTTGGACCTACAAAGTGTTATGGAGATTATATGATGTTATATAAGGTGTATTTTAGTTGTGTATGAAATAATATTGATATTTATGGAGGTTAAAGGTGTTCCAAGGGATCAAGTTTACACGTTACTAGACAGACCTAATGCAATTAGGTCTCCATGAGACCTAAAAGTGAAATGAGGCCTAATAGAGTTATGACAGACCAAAATGGACTCAAATGATATGTACCTAGGGATATGATATATTGATGTATATGGGTTGATGGAGATGCTGACATGTGGCACACATCCCCTTAGTTCGTTATATGGGTACAATATATTAGGATAATAGAGTAACTTGTGGAAGTAGTACATTGGGTAATGGTCGGCCTACATTGGGATTAGGAGGTTATCCATCCATGGGTTAGATAGATGTATATATATAGGAGATGATTATCATGGTAAATATATCAAGTAAGCATTTAGTCTTCTATTGTAAGAGGATATTAGAGCTTGTCCCCTCAAAGAGACATTGTGGAGTTATTCCTTCCTAAAAGAGTATTATATAGTGTTTTCCTACCTTAAGGGTATTTCTGCATATATTGAATATCAAGATCATTGCAAGTGGTATCAGAGCTTCGATTTGGGCAATTTGTGGAGCAAAACCCTAGGTTTTTTTGAATCATCAATAAATTTTGATTGGTTGGGAATTTTTCCACAAATTTTTTACTAGATATAGATAATATTTCAAATACGTCATATTAAAAAAATCGAGATTTTTTTATTTGTTTTGAGGGAGTTATTGCTATTTTAGGGTTTATAATAATTTAACTATATCTTTCGAAATATATGGAATTTTTATTCAAAATTTCTACTAGAGATGTAAGAAGAAATAAGAGAAGCATAGTCAAAATTTTAGAATTTTTTGAGTTGTTTGAAGTGATTTGTTGCGATTTTATGGATCAGTTTTGACATTTTAGGGTTTCATGAACCTTAATTTTTTTTTGTGGATCATGGAGTTGCAAACATTTTTAGGGGAAGATGATATTGATGCTAGAGAATGGTGGCTCCTTTTGGAGAATCATTTTACAAAAACTTTTGGGCAAAGACGATTACTTCCTTTTTTGTCTGGGCCTGCACTACATTAGTTTGATCAATTGAGTTGTATAGAAAGGTTTTCTTCATGGAAAGAAATGGAACATATCTTTTTAGATCATTGGTCTATAAAATAAGAAATAGAAAAAGAAGAAGTAGTAAAAGAAGAAGAAGCAGAAAAAGAAGAAGAAGAAATAGAAGAATTAGCAGAAGAAGAAGAAGAAGTAGAAGAAGCAATAAAAGAAGAAGAAGAAGAAGAAGAAGAAGAAGAAGAAGAAGAAGAAGAAGAAGAAGAATAATTGGATGATAAAGGTTCAAATTATTTGGCTCCAAAGAAATCTGAGTCAATTTTTCAATTTCATGGATGCATTTAAAAGAAAAGGTTTATTATGTCCATAAACCCTACCAGTAAGTATAAATTCATCAACATGAATGTGTCCAAACATATACATGTTCAAGCAAAGAATATCAAAGAGGTTCAAGTAGATGGTAAGAATATTTCAATGTTTGAAGATCTAAAGCTCATTATGGAAAAATATGTTTTGCATTCATATTTTCATGCTTTGGATATGGATAAGGTGGATATAGTTCTTAGATATCCATGGTTAGAGACTTTGGGAACAATGAATATTAATGTTTAGAAAAATTTCATGAAGTTTTGGTATAAGAAAAAGACGATCACTTTAAAAGATATCATAGTGAAAAAGGCATCGATAACAATCTAGGTAGATCATGAGGATGAGATTAAAATAGGTGATGAAGATCATGATAAAGATTTAGATGATATAGATAAAGACAAACTACAAATGAACACTTCATCTACTCAAGAGACAAAGAAGGAAAAGGTGGAAGAGGTATAAGAAAAGGTGGATAAGGTCAAAGTATTGGAAAAGGTTGAGGTATATAAACACATCATCATGAGAGGAAACAATCATGGAACCAGGTGAGGAAGTGTCATAATAACAATCATTTTATCTATACAATAAATAAAATTTCCAATCATTATGGATATGCATGGAATCTAAAGAAAAAATACTATGGCACATGGAATGAATGGGGAAATCATTATGACTATGCATGAAATAATACCTACTATGGTCATGGTTAGAATTAGAGGAGCACAAGGGAATTTGGAAACAAGCTTGGAGAGCTATCACCTACCAAGATCACATTTGGATGGCTAGATGATCGAGATTGGAGACAAGTGTGCCATGATTTGAAGCACACTCATTATTTGGTTTCTTCTTATGTTTCGGGGATGAAACATGTCAAAGAGAGAAGTAATGCTATGTACCTAGGGATATGATATATTGATGTATATGGGTTGATGGAGATGCCAAAATGTGGCACACATCCCCTTAGTTAGTTATATGGGTACAATGTATTAGGATAATAGAGTAACTTGTGGAAGTATTACACTGGGTAATGGTCAGCCTACATTGGGTTTAGGAGGTTATCCATCCATGGGTTAGATAGATGTATATATATAGGAGATGATTATCATGGTAAATATATCAAGTAATAATTGAGTCTTATATTGTAAGAATATATTGGAGGTTTTCCCCTCGAAGAGACATTGTGGGGTTATTCCTTCCTAAAGGAGTATTATATGGTGTTTCCCTACCTTAAGGGTATTTCTGCATATATTGAATATCAAGATCATTACACAAATATCATTTTAATAATGTTTATGATATTTAATAAGATATATTATACATTTTTCATAAGATTCTAAGGGTGTGTAGCTAATAAATTGGTATATGGATAAGAGATGAGTATATATACAAGGTTTTTTAGGCCTATTTTATACAAGCTTAGAGGAAGCAAATGAATTGATAAATCAATGAGCTTGATTAGGTTGGGTAACATGTTTTAAACCCTAAGGAAATATCATATAATAATTTAAGGATTATCATATAGGTGTTCTATAGTTGAATGAAGAAGGTCTTGAAGAGGGCTAGTTGAATGAAGAAGCCTAGAGGTTGTTTTGAGAGAGATCAAGTAGAGTAGAGATAAAGGAGTGATCACTGCCTATTGAGAGGATATTATAGTTTCATTATATATGTGTTCTCAATTTATGATAGTGGATATAGTATATGAATATTTGGGTGGAAGAATAAGATAAATAAGTTTGATTAGCTAAGTTGGTTCTTGGTCAAAAAGGTAGTTGAAGCTTCCTTGCCGGTTGGTGCTTATAGAATTGGTCTTGTTTGAGTTGGTGCTTGGTCAAGAGGGAATTGGAGTTTTTTTATAGGTTGGTGATTTAAAAAGTGTCTTTTTATTGAGTTGGTTCTGATTCATAATGGGTTATAGCCTCCTAGTAAGTGGGTACTTGCTAAAGTCAAGTGGGCACTTCATAAATTTGGGGTTGGTGTTCCATGTTGGGTTGATGATCAACTAAATTTGATACATTATTTTATAGGATAGTTTTTCCAAGTTTTTTTTAGTGGGTTTTATCCACCATGAGGGTTTCCCACATATGTGATGTGTTATCTTGTTTCATGCTCATGTGATTGGTATTTTACACATTCCTCCTATCCAACCTCTAGAGTTTTGATCCTCTTATCCTAATTTATTCATTCCTTCCTTAGCTTTTTTTGATATATCCATAATATAAAATCCTCTTATGGATACCATTTTAAGATCTTAGTGGTCTTTTATACTTTTACTCTTGATTTGGAAAGTTATACTATGGGCCATCCATCTATTTATATTTATATTTGAAAAAAGGAGTGACCAGTTGATCTAGTTGATAGGTTGGTAGCTGTTAATATTTACACCTATTTTCCTACCTAGCATATGGTATATTTTCCAATTCATGTTTCAAATTTTGAAATTTTTGACAAGTGGCCAGTCTTTCACACACCTCTATCCTTCATATGCTTGTCCTTTCTTGGCTAAGTCAATTTCTTCACCACTAAGCTCTGGCAACAATAAATCTAAATTAGGCCCTAGATTGTGTTAGTCCTAATGTACATTAGCTCAACCACCATTGTTCCTCTCTATCAATCTGGTTAACTAATTTTACCTTGTTTTTTATGCCTTGACATGACACCTATATTTTCTTATTTAGATCTTTGACTTGGTCAACATGCCTTCTTTCCCACATGTTTTTATCTCTCTTTTGTGAATTTACCATATTCTCTTCTATTAAATTTTCTTTAGATTTATTTGACATACACCTCTCTTTCTTCTTCTTCTTAACACCATATCTTAACCCACACTAAAATTTATGTCTGGTTCTCTAATGTACTACTCTATTTGAGATGTGTCTTTCTAGGTGTTGATGTAAAATTTCTTTTTGGTGGAATTAACATGCATTTTATGATTCTAAATTGCTCCCAAGATCACTAAAATTAATTATACATTTGTTATGGTGACTATCCAAATAAATTTCCTTCTCGACTCACCTAACTAGATACTAAGGTAAGTGCATCTTATTACCCAAAACATTTATACCACTAAGAAAAATGAGCACAAATAAAATGGCAAAAAGAGCCTTGTTAGACAATGATGATAAATTCCTTATTACATGATGGTTCCCATGTCTTCCAAAATATGAGTCAAAAAAATTTGACAAATCTTGAGGTGATGATATGTCAAGGGATTGGCCTTATAATTTTGAATAGATATTTGATCATATGAAAAATTATGGGCAATTAGTCACTCAGATGACTTCAATAAAGCAATGGAATTGACAAACCCTTATTTTGTGGTGTGTATCTCTTTTCTCTCCTTGGGTGTGTGCAATGACTCATGCCTCTTTGGTCTTACAATTTTGATCATTATAAGGAGAACAGACATAAGGTTGACTAGTGGGGTGAAACTCTACTAGTTTTGGAGCAATGCTAATAGATGAGGCACCATCTTATTTTTTGGAAGTGATATCATTGTGAATCCTCAATCATGACCATATACCATTAAAATATTTCCCTAGGTTTGAACTAGTTCATCCTATAGATCAAGAGGGAAGCAAAAATACACCATGCTACATACCCATTTAGCTTCCTTGTAGATTCTCGTACCTAAGGTGTTGCCTAGTTTGGGACATTCACCAAGAAATAATTATCTAGGGATAAATTCCTTATTGGGTTCCCATATTTTTAACTTTGGGAACATGTTATGATTTTTTTGGGAGTAACTATTCATAATAACTTGATCTCAATTGGTTCGGGTCTTATGAACTCTTGAGTGTGTCAATTAATAGGGGAAACCATTTGTGTTCTTAACTTATAGAGTCATACCTGAAGTAACTCCTCTTTATTTTAGGCCATATTGGGTTCACTTTGTAATTATTTTTATTATCATTCCTACTTAGGGTAACCAAAATGTGTCATGATTTGGTACTCCTTGGGATGGGGCATAATGCCAAACCTTAGCCTCCTTGAGGATTTCCCTATGCAAAGTGCCATATTAAAATTTTTCCTAAGCTTACTTAATCTTGTAATCCTAACATGAAGGTCAAAACATTCATCAAACTTATGTTTTTTTTGTGGCCAATCATGTTGGAAATGATCCAATGATCCACACTTATAACATGAGTGCAAATGAGGTCACTATTTACCTTGAACCTTTACCTAGGTGATACTTTTGGGTATATTATTCTTGGTAGTTCATGACATTTCTCCTTTTTCCTTCCTTTATTTTTCAAGACTCAGACTTCCTAAAATTTCACTAGTCTTTTGTTTATGGACATGTGAATACCTACACAGTCCATGTTTTCTTGGGCTATCATTGCTTCCCCCCATTCTAAAATTCTATGGGGTCAAAACTTATTTTAATTATTGCCTCATCATTGTAACTTATACCTCTAATATTGGTCAATATTCTTCATCCATCTGATGCATGATTTAATCTCTAAGCATGGATTCAAGAACATGCTGAGGCTTATATGATTCTATCATGGATACAATATGTTAGATTAGTGTGATAAGTCTTATAATGAATCACTAGGCATACTTGATTATTTGAAGGGTGTATGGAAGATTCAAGATCAAGGTCCTAAAACTCATGCCACAGTCTCATACAATATTTAAAACCTCCTACTTGATATCCTTGAATGTGATAACATCCATCTATTTCATCTTTAGGACATCAATCTATATTATAAATGTGGCCTTGAGGAGGGCAAAGTCCATGATTGTCTATATTAGATTGGTCTTCTGATACCAAGTCTATGCTCACCCTTGTATATTTGTTGTAAATAAGTATGCCTTCTACTATGACTAGATAATCCCTTGAGCCCTCCAAATGAACTCACACATGTGCACATGGTCTAAAGCATCTTTCATTCCATAATATTTTGGATGGTTTAGATCTAGTGAATAATAAATCTACTAGACCAAAATGTTCATGGTTTACATTTAGGAGGTGATTCCTTAGGGAATATATATGGGTTAGCCTCCTCTAATAGTGATCAACCTAGCATCACCTCTTAATAAAGTATATTATATCTTAATCTTCCTCAACTATCATAATGTACATCCCTATGGCTTAGCATCTAGTTCAATTAGAGGGTTATGAATCACCTCCTTAGGTGGAGTCCCTACTTTCATGTCTTTAGCCTCCACTCTTGATCAATATCATAATGTCTCCTCCAATTCTAAGAGGGCTATGAAAGATCATGTGTTGGGATCTGGGATATTAAGTGTTGCTTCACTAGCCTCTAAGTACTTGGTACTTAATTTAACTCTTCTTAGATCTTGTTCCACATTTATGATGTGTCTAATCCTCCCTTAGAGAGTATCCTCTTTACAAAATATTCAACCTCATGCCCTTCCCTTCTTCTAAGGGTCCTCATGGTATTTAAAATGGTGAAATCCTCGCTTCTTCTAGGGCCCCAATCGGCCACTTCAATTTGTTGATTCTCATCACACCTATGCCTTCTGAGCTCTCACCTTCTTAGGGATTCCATGTGAGCTATGATCCTCTCACTATATATTTCATGAGTGTGGAGTTTTAGTTAATGACTTATGAACACGTCACATGCCCTACAACCATTATAACAACTAAAGACAATCCTGTCCAAACAAAAGAACCAAAAATGTTGGGGTCATTCTAGTCTAGCTCATCATGAACCAGTTTTCACACTGATATATCATGTAGGGGAGGAAATCCCCTATGAGCTCACTTGAGGTGTGAAGAAAAAGAGGATTTGGGTTGGCATCATGTTAGTTATGTGTAATGGGAGAGTGGGGTTTAAAAGGAGTAGATGGGGAGAGTACCAATTAGATTGGGGAAAACATAATAATACCATTATATGCCATACAATATACAATCACACAAAAAGGACATTATTATTATATTTACTCTTTATTGTACAATAGATAAAATTATTACATTCACCACACTAGGTCTCTCACTTTGAAAATTGAAACTTATTCATAGATCTTGTTTCTCCTTATTCTAGTCTAATGTTAGTGCTCAACACTGATTCACTTACTCAAGTCTTAATATATCTCACTCTTTGTTGTCTATTACTACCTCTTCCAATACACTCTTCTGAGTAACTTCCTCATATCTATTTCTCCTTTTTGCCTCCTTGAACCTTTCCCACCTAAACTAACATTTTAATTTTCAACTTAGCATGAGCCTAACTACCATACTATTTGTTGTTATACCAAAATAACTTTATGTTAGTATCTATATCCAACCAATTCACCTATCACTTAATCTCTAATATCCCATATAATTCTTAGGTCCATGTAGATACATTTAGCTAGGTCCTACCACATTGTCATGTAGCATGAATTAGCATGGTCTTGATAGTTGACATCTAATTTAATTATAATTCCATTTAAAGTGTGCATGTTGGTTATTTGGTTTGGATTATGCATGCCTATCGGCTAGTGGCACTAAGCCCTACCTGAAGCATGCAAAAACACACTTGTGTATTACTTAGCAACTCTTGTCTCTCCATATTACAATATAATGTCAATGTTCAACCTTGATTTACTTAGTCAAGGCTCATTGGATCTCACTCTCTAATATCTACTACTATATCTTCCACCACACTCTTCTTGGTAGGTTCCTCATCTCCATCTCTCATTTTTACCTCCTTGAGATTTTGCCATGTAAATCAACATTTTAATTTATAACTTAGCCCAAGGCCAGCTACCACATTATATGTTGTTTCACCATAATAACTTTATGTTAGGATTTGTAGCCAGCTAATCCACCTATAAATTTCTCCTATAAGATCCCCTATAGTTCTTGGGTACATGTGGATACTTTTCTTTGGGTCTTACCATTTTGTTGTGTAGCATGCATTGGCATGGGCTTGACAATTGACATCTACTTTGATGGTAATTCTATTTCAGGTGCATGTATTGGTTATATGGTTTGGATTATGTGCTCTTATTCACTAGTGGTAGCAAACCCCACATGAAGCACATAAGCGCGTGTTTGTCTGGTACTTAGCCAATTTTAGGGTTCAATAGTGTCCTCCTATCTTGTTCTAGGTTATATGGGTCAATGGTCAAATAAATCAAAGAATTCAATCTTCATTGAAAATTTTTATCAAATAATTCACAGGCCTTGATGAGAGATGGAATTATGAAGGTAATGGGAATAATGATCATGGATATGTTTAGAACATTATATAGGTTTTTGGGAAGGGAAAAAAGTTCATGATGTAATGGTAATATCCCAAGAATTTCTGTAGTTAGCTACAAAACACTACAAGTATATATTTTTTGAAAAAATCAATCTATTCCTATCACATCATTAAATGTAAATTTATCAAGGATTAGAGGTGGTTATATATGAACCTAATAAAAGCAGGGGTCTAAAATCCTAAAATATGTGTAACACATTTTGGAGGCCAAGATAGCTGGGTTGTTCAAGAGAATTAAGTACAAAAATGTGCATAACAAAATATTTAGATGGGATTTCACATGATGTGTATCCTAGAGGTCAGGCATGATGGGTCAAAAGTGTGTGTGAGACATGAGGACATAGGGCCTTATAAAGGTGTGACAAATAAATCAAGTCCTTTTAGTTTTAAACAATGTTCAAACCCACCAAATGTTAGATCATTGCATTATAAAATGAGTGAACTTTAAAGATAAAAAATGAATAAAAAATGCTCAATTATTTTAGCACTTTCACATTTAGTCAAGAGGGTGCTCAAACCTTCCATTAAAAATGGTCAAATGATTCTTCTTTTTTAATTCAATTTTATATGTTCCTCTTTCCCATGAATTTTGGCATCTATTCATTCAGAGATAAAATATCAATTTTAAGGAGGCAATTTCATTTTCAAGTAAATTCAAGTAGATCCACTTGTGTTTGTAAACACAAAGGAAATTTGTCTTTATATACCCTTCCAAACTTCTCAAAATTCTAAGATTCATGATGCAAAATTTAAAATTGATTTTGTGCACTATTTAAACAATATATCAAGCATCAAAATTTTCATTTATCTCCCATTTGAAGCATCAGAAAGCTCTTTCAACAAACATTTACATGGTAAATGGTACTTAGTCCTCATAATGTAAAATTGACAAGAAAATAATTTTGTCATACTTTCTCAAGAAAAAATGTGAGCATACTAATATTATAAATTTTTAAGGTAAAGGCCTAGCCTAATAACATGATGTAGAGAGAGAAATGATGCCAAAACCAATTACAAGTTCTTGTAAGAAACCTTGCTCTTTGTAGCCCTATTTCTTCACAAATATTCTTAGTTCGAACAAGTCATAAGATTTCAAGATAAAATAAGATTAGTTTCAAGCACATTTTAATCTCATTCAACTTCATAAGAAATTTTGAATCCTAACTCCTAAGGGAAGTTCTTTGACTTACCATTTCTTCTTTTAATTAGCCTTATCTCGTATAGCCCTTCAAGAAGACAAATTTAGATGTTATAAGAGTTTGAAAGAGTTAAAAAAAAAAAAACCATTTTATGATACCCATTACCTTATTTAAAATCCACACAAGGTTGATTAAACTAACTCTAAAGGAAAATACACTTTATCACATTGACTCCTCACTATTAGGTCTCAATAAGCCTATTTGAATAACCTAGTCTAATATTCCATACTTATCCATACTATATAATTCAAAGAACCTCAAAATATTCTATATCTTGATAATTTATATTGGATTAAAAAGTTTCAAAGTTTTTTGAGGGTTTAAATATGAGATATTTACATTTTAATTTCAAAACCCTAGTTCAGGGTTATAATACAGTATGTTAGCCTGAGAACCTATTAAAAGGGATAATTTGGGCTTAAATCAATTCTAAACTCTTTTAAATTATAGAAAGGAACTTTCTCAACTAGACTTACCTTTCTCAAATGGTTTTCTCTCAAAAACAACCCCTATTTGTCCTTAACAATCAAATAGACAAAATTTTGTAAGTCACTTCAGGACTGTACTCTCTTGTATGGAAGTATAAGTTAAGCTTTAAAATATTAGTCTATTTTGAAACTTTCTTATTTTGAAACTTTCTAAGGAATATAATTCATAGATAGGAGACATTATTACATTTTATTTGTTTTTAAATGTTCATAACTTCTCAAATATATCTTTTAGGTGCCTTACTAACTTATTTTGTTAGTGTACAACATGGTATAACCCAAACTGACTATAATGTGTTTTTGGAACTAAACCTATATATTTGGATAATTAAATGATTATTATTTAAATATAACATAATACATACCACATTTCCTTGGAAGGTCACAAGAATTCATTAATAAATATTCTTTTCTCAAAAATCTCTTCACATAATCATGTACATAATTTCGTGTTATGGATAATATGCAAGGAAATATTGATATTGTATTTATTTTATTCCAAAATCTAGTTCACCACCCATGTTTACTTACACAATGAGTTATCATATAACTCATAGAACACTTATACCATCTAAAAATTCTCTAAATACTTCTTGTTTTCCCTCCTATGTATATCCATTCATGAGAAACTAGTTTTCATATGTCTTTCACAAGGTTAGAACATAAGAGACATATCCAAAAAGGAGGTGAATAACTAAATATAATATTATCATATAAATTATTCATGTATAAGCTAATACCAACATTAAAACATTATAAAAACATGGAAAATTCCTTTGAAACATTGAGAAGAGATTCAAATTTTAAATTTGTAATTTTGGTGTGAAAATACCAAAAGAAGCCAAATTAAAATTATAAGTAAAACTAACACCTATAAATGATTAAAATATGGATTATAAGACATATATGACCACTATGAATAACTAGGCAAACCAAAAGTGATAAAAATAAGCCAAAAATGAAACTAGGAGTGATGCTCCTGCATCATACTCCTAGGGGTAGAAAAGTGGACTCATGAACTATTTTTCATGAGGTATGCAAGAGTATTCCCATGTTTATTGATCTCTTCTTCTATCTTCCAAATGGTATGTTCATGATAATGGTGTTTCCACTTCAATAGATACTAAAAATAATCTTTGTTTATTATTTTCTTCATAATCTTCTTATCCAAGATGATCTCCAACTCCTCTTTCTCAGTTTTTGGTGACTAAATTGTCCATTATTGGACTATTGTACCTTATTATATTGTTGTTTTCTAACTATAATAACCTTATTTAAATGGATATAACTATGCAACATTGAAAATGGGAGAGATTCCCACTCCACTAGGCAAATCTATCTCATAGGCATTATTAGAAAATTTATTTATAATTTTATAAGGACCTATCTTTTTCATCTTGAGTTTATTATACTCACCTTTTATAAATATCTTCTTCCTTGGGTGAGCCAACACCATGCCACCAATTTCAAAACTTACTTCTCTTCTCCCCAATTATGCATGCTTCTTTTATTTGTCCACACTTGTCTCTAAATATCTTTTCACTTATTCATGTACTTCTTGCATAGCCAAAATAACTTCCTCTCCTTCATCACTTCTTTTTTCCATTTTTATCAAATCTCTCAATTAAAAAATACCTCTTGGTTTCATGCCATACATCACCTAGAATGGAATCATACCAATGATCCTATTATAGGAGTCATTGTATGCAAACTCTGCTTATGGTAGTACCAAATCCCATTATTTAGGATTATATTTTGATAAGAACCTAAGCAAGTTTACTAAGATATTATTTATTGGAAAAAAGATGATTGAGAGAGAAGGGGTTAATTAGTATTCATAAAAATTTCATTCGATTCCAATCAACCATACATGAACCATTCTAATCAAGCATGTATATCACAATAAGAATAATCATCAAAACATAAGAGCATGAAACACATCAACACAACATATACATGGGAAACCTTATATGGGTATAAAACCCATTGATGAAGTAAATTGACTATAATAATATAATACAAACATCAATATTAAATTGAGAACCCACTCATATTAGAGCACCAACCCCAATCTATCAAGCACCAACTTTATAGAGTCTTTATCTAAGCACCAACTCAACAAGGAACACCAACCCCTAATTTTCCAAGTACCCACTTGGATTTAGAAATATCCAACTTGAAAGGAAGCACTAACCCCCTAGATGAATCCACACCAACTTATCCACTTGATTGTTTGATCACCTTTACAAACCCTTATTTATTATACAATAGATGATGATATTCTCTTTCAACTCTTTTCTCTATTCAACCCTTTCAAACTGATCTTCAACTCTCTTCACTTAACTATCCCTCTACATGTCTTGATTAGGCCTTTTGACCTTGATACTCATATTTATAACCTATATTAAATATTAATAACACTTATATAATGGTATTCATGACCTTATTTTTATCTCTAATGATCTATATCATTCACTTATACTCTTTTGCTCTCTCTCCAAGCACACACAAAATAGGCCTAACTACCTTGCTTTTATACAAGTCACTTGATCATATACGTATAGGTTAGATACATATTCAAATAAATTATGTAGGACATGAATAGGATATATCATATTAAAATATCATGCCTTAATCATGAATCAATTACTACAATAAGTCGTCTATACCTTAATTATCCCTTACTCCTCTTTTAGGCTTATGGAGACCTAATAGGCCTTCTTATCAACACACTACCCTTTGATCTCTTTGAAGCATATAAAAAAACCTCATAAAATAGGAAAAAGTCATATTCCACTCCAATATAACTTATCCAAATTTATTTTAGGTATACACTACTTTTAGGTCCAACCCCCACTTGAACCCTTACTCAAATCACTACTTATAAAAGGCTTGCACATATATAAAAAATCTGTCTTAAACAACTAAGGCATATACTCAATTTAAAAAAAAAATGGAAAAAAGTTAAATATTTATAATCATAATCAACTTAGGTTTATCACCAACTTCATATGATGCTTTAACTCAGGGTAAATAGGCTCAAATACCTCTCTACAAGACGTTCACTTAAAACTACCAACTGACTCCAAAACATAGTCAAGGAAACATGAACATTTGATACTTGATTGAATATATTCAAGAGATTTAAATACATTAAAAATATCTTATAACATCCTTAGATCCATATCAATCAATCATATCATAATATCTAATGAAAACTATTGGTCTTACAGACCAATCTACTAACCTTCTTTCTCACAAACTCTACCTAGTCAAATAAGCCATTTTGGATTCAATATTTCAACATCTTATGCAAGAATAAAATATTTTAAATATAATGGATAGATAATTAAAGACACATATAATATCATCATGCGTTTCAATTCATCACTCTCACATGAAAATACATTAGGAAACATGTTCTCACATTTGTCTAGTTTCCTTTTTGTCTGTACCACTAGAACTATTTAGTGACTGGACAACTTTGATCACCAAATTTGAACATATAAGATATGGAGCATATCCATAAATATTCATGAACATAAAATAAAATTTTCACACTTTGATCTTCATTTACTTATCACCATTGACTCGATCAACTCTATCTTCTACAACAAATTTCTAAAAGACAAGCACTTTTTTGTAGGGTCTCCTCACTCATTTCAGAAACCAATCACACTTGGAGATGCTGAGGAGAGTTGGATCCAACCTATAATAACTTGTATGATCATATCAAATTGTTATGATTTCTTTGGAACAAAATTTTCAATACCAGGTCACTGTTAGGGTTTTATGAGGGTTTAAACCATCTTCGAATCTTAACGATCATTCATAAAACTTAGCTCCTCTTTATAGAAACCAATTCTTAAAAATTTGAGCAATAACCCTTAATAATATACCATGAAAAAATTATAAACTCATTAATATGCTTCATGTGCTAATGAGAATTGAGAAAACCTTCTCGAGTGGATAATTCTTCATTTTGTGCACTTGAGAAACCTTGAAATACTTTTCAAGCCTTTTTATTGCAAACCTAGTACTAAAAATTTATGCACATAATTAAAAAAAATTGAATTACCTCTATCAATGTTTAATTTCTCACTCATGAAATGAGAATTTATCATGTTACCTCATTTGGACACCATCTCTCTTCTTGATTTCTAAGCCTTGACCTGCAAGTCTTATTATGCCTTAAATCTAACCTTGTAGCCACATTGTAGACTCTACCTTGAAAATGTTGTATTTCAATATATATTGTGTATGATCAAGCATCTTTAAACACTCACTCTTCTTTAGAGCTTTAATAGAACCTCTTTAGAGGCTACTTACATATCTTCAAAGATCATCTATAGTAATTTTGGAGCTATATACATAGATATTCAAAACTAACCTTTTGATCAAGTACGAGGTCCTCAAAACCTTAGATACAAACTTAGAAAATATATCTCATGATTAAATACTATCAGATATTATTCAAATCATTCTCTTTAGAGCATTATCATTTTTGTATCTCATTTAGAGCATCTTTGAAATTACTCACATAGAACTTTGGAGCACACAAATTCTTCTTTAGAGATCATTTATTTCATCTTGCCACTTGATAATACCATCTCAAAAGGTCTACACAAAGAATTACAAGATTCTTTACATTTTTACAAATTGACCTATACTTACTCATGCTGCTTATCAAAGATTTCACTCAATTTGTCATCAGAACATTCTTCAAACAATATCACAAAAATAACACTCACTATGCTGATAATCATAACTCATCACATACATACCTCAAGACTTAATTGACCAAGCATATTCACAAGAACCCTTGATATAAAATGACATTATATTTATAGTAATGAAAGTGCCATGCATCTTCATAAGAACCTTTGACATCAATGCTAACATTAACTATCAAAGCTCAAAACTCAAAGAAAATGCTTAATAATCTCTCCTTTAATCAATGATAATGTTAAACACTATTAACCACCTTAGTTTTTACATCTATTTGAGGGTGGTATGATGAACTAAAAATTTGATTTATTCCAAGATTTTTCCACAAGGTCCTCCAAAAGTGACCAAAAAAATTGGTGTCCCTATCAGATATGATGCTTAGTGGTATTCCATTATACTAAAAACCTCCTTAAAGAACAAATTTATTATGTGTGTATCATTATTGGTAGTTTTAAAAGGTATTGACTGCGACATCTTATAAAACCTATCCACCACTACAAAGATAGAGTTATAGCCTCTTTGAGTTCTAGGTAGCCCCATGACAAAGTCCATACTAATAGAGCCCCATGGTCTACTTAAGATAGGTAAGGGATGATACAAACCTAAATTTTTGATTTTACCCTTATAAATTTGACAAACATTACATATTTATACATACCTTCTTACCTCAAGTTACATTCTAGGCCAAAAGTAATGCCTAGTGAGATGCTCCAATGTTTTGTTAAGTCCAAAGTATCCTACCATGCTCCCACAATGCTTATCTTTGATCAAGTTATCCATTATTGAACTCTTTGGCACACATAATTATATCCCTTTGAACAAAAATCCATATTTTATCATGTAATCCAACCATGGTTCTTTATTCAAGGTAGTTGGATGCTTACAAGCCTTATAGGCCTCTTGAAAATTTTCATCACTCTCATACAACTCCTTAAAGGATTTAATGCCCATACTCTCAAGATAAACTTCATTGACTAGGAATTCCATCCTACTTAAAGCATCTACCACCTTATTATTCTAGCATTTATTATGTTTGATAGTAAAAGTGAAAATTTGAAAATATTCTATCCCTTTCATATGCCTCTAATTGAGTTTGGGTTGACTAGTGATGAATTTTAAAGCATGGTTATATGTGAAGATCAAAAAATATTCAAGCATTAGATAATGCCTCTATTTTCTCAAGGCCTACACCATTGCATAGAACACCAAATCATAATATGACTACTTATTTTTAACATCATTTAGTTTTTCACTAAAATAGGCTTTAGGCTTACCCTCCTAGCTTAAGACAAACCCAATGGCTACTCCAATTTCATCACATTCCACTTGGAAAACATTTTTGAAATTAAGGAGTGATAGTATGGGTTGTTTAGTAATCTTCTTCTTCAAAAACTAAAAGTTTATCTCAGCTAAGTCAATCCGCACAAACCTTTTCTTATTTAATTTGATAGTATTTTTGATGGGAGCACAAATCCCACTAAAGTTACTAATTAATTTCCTATAAAATATTGTAAGGCCATGAAAATGTCTTACCTCTATAGCTGACTTGGGAGTTGCCCACTCTGTTATGGCTTTCACTTTGTCCCTATCCATTTTTAACACTTATTGAGAGATAAAAAAGTTAAGGTAAGACAATTATGTCTTCATGAATACACATTTATTGAGATTTATTAGTAATTTCTTCTCTTGTAATCTTCTCATAATCAAATTAAAATGATGGAGATGTTCTTTTTTGTTATGAATATAAATCAAAATATTATCCAAATAAACTTAAAAAAACTTACCTATGAAGGGCTTAAGGACTTCATTCATGAGCCTCACGAATGTACTAGGTGAATTAGTGAGGCCAAATGACATGATAATCCATTCATACAACCATTAATTAATCTTTAAGGATATTTTCTAATCTTCCCCATGCCTAATTTTGATTTGGTAATATCCACTTTTGAGGTTAATCTTGGAGAAATAGTTTGACCCACTCAAAAATTCATCAAGTCTTCAATTCTTCATAAAGGAAACCTGTACCTTATAGTAATTTTTCTTATGGCCCTAGAGTCTAGACATATTCTCCACTCTTTTTATTTCTTAGGCACTAACACTATTGGCACTGTACACAAGCTAAAGCTCTCTTTAACTAGCCCCTTATCCTAAAGTTCTTGAACTTGATTTTTAATCTCAACATTTTCCTGTGGTGTCATCTTATATGTAGGCTTATTAGGTAAGCTTAATCTTGGAATGAAGTCAATATGATGACTAATTTTTCTCATGGGTAGAATATTTCTAGGTAGTTTATCTACTATGATATTAATAAAGTCCTTTAGCACATGTTGAACCTCTTGAGGAAAATCATTCACCTTGGTTGTTTTTATGACTATTCTAGGCTTGATTACCACTGTAAATCCTAATTCTTCTTCTTCTTTCATTTAATTCAAAAACTCCTTTTCATTTATTACATCACACTTGAACCAATCTTATATTCACTATCTTTCTCTTTCATAGGCAACAAGGTATAGCTTATGCCATCCTTCTCTAAGGTGCAAACGTTTCTCCTTCTATTACATGTTATTTTTTTGTCATATTTCCAAGGTCTTCAAAGTATCACATGGCACATGTCCATTGGAATGATGTCACAAAGAAATTTATCTTTATAACTTCTAATTTGAAATTCCACCTAAAACTTCTCATTAACCAATACATGTTGCCCTGTTTGTAGCCATGAAAATTTATAGGGAATTGGATGGGGTAGTCTTTTCAATCCTAGTTTATCAACCATTTATACTAAAACTAAGTTATATGTGCTACCTGAATCAATGACCATTTAAAAAACTTTCCTTGACACTTGCATGAGGTTTTGAAAAGAGTCTTCATTTGTACATGATCTTTATCCTTAGGTGGCTTGATCAACACTCTACTCATAAATAGGGATTCACCTACCTTTGGCTCTTCCACATGAGATGGAGAGAAAATACTTTCCTTTTTTGTTTCTTGAATAACCTAATTTATGTTTTCATCTCTATAACTTCCTAATTATTGGTCTTCTAGACATGCCAAAAATATATGTCCAACAAATTTATTACACTTGAAGCACTTGCCTATGAATCCATTATATCTTCTTCCTCTTGATGCATATACACCTAAAAAATATGGCCTCTTACCTTCCAAATCCACCTCTATGATTAGAAGGCTATTCTTGTGAAATTCTAGATTATCCATGATTTCTCTGTGAGGTACCTCTACCTCCTTGTTGACCCTTTCCTCTATATCATCTACCTCTAACTATATTTTTTTTGTGTTTATCTTATATTAAACTTGTTTTTAACTTTCAGTGCATATTGGTAACAATCTTCAAGTTTTCTAGGACTTACCATACTAATTTCATCTTGTAGATTATATCTCACCCTATTGAGATACCTAGCTATATTTTCCATATCTTCTTCTACATGACCTAACTTGATGGTCAACTTATAAAACTCCTTGATGTATTAATTAACACCCATTTTATTTTTCTTCAAATTTTATAAATTGAATAAAATAGTGTGATAATCAGGGTTTATTTTAAGATCCCATGTCAAAAAACCCCTTAGGATTGTTTAGGTGAATCAGATTCATAGCTTTGGTAAATTTGAGTGTATATAGGGAAAAAATCACTTTGTTTTTGTATAATAACCTAATAACATTCTACCAAGAAATAGGCTATAGTGTTTTGCTATTGTTCAACACTATGTTATTAGGTGGTAGCATGTCATCGAGTGATAGTGATATGATGTAGCCTGATAATATGTTATCGCATGATAACATGATACTACATGACAAACTGATATCACATGACACTATGTTACCAAAAAATATCATGTTCTTAGGAAATAACACTATGATACTACTCAACACTATGTTTCCATTCGACATTATGATATCAGGTGGAAGCATGTTACTAGATAATAGCACTACGTTTCCACTCAACACTATGTTACCATTTGACACTATGCTATTGGTTAACATTATGCTATTAGGTAACAACATGTTACTAGGTGATATCACATTGATGAAAAACAACATAGTACTAAGTGACACTATGTAACCACTATGCTACCACTTGACACTATGTTGCCACTACCAATCAATACCATATAGTTAGGTGGTAACACACATGTGCCACTAGGTGGCATGTTACTATCATATGACTGTATGCTATTAGGTGGTAGTATGATGTCACCCCTCACCATGTCTCCACTATTAAGTAGTAGCATACTGAAATATGATCAACTCTTATCAGTCATGTGAATAGATTTCTTTTGTTATGCCTTATGGCTTATAAATTCCCCCCATGGCCCTTGTTTTCACACTTTATTGTCAAGTTTTTTTCATCTCTCTTTTCTTCAAACTTAACCTAAAACTCTTAATTGAAATATTAATGGCTTCCAAATCAATAGAAACTCAAGTAGGTGTCATCCAAAAAATCATTTTCAAAAATTTATTGTGTCCAAACTTCCTTAGGTTATTGGAGTAGATAGAATCCTATGTAGATTGGATAGATTGCAAACTCTGAGGCCTGATATAAATGCCTCAGTATGACACCACCATCAACTATAACCTATTTTAATATCTAATTTCTTGTTATAATCATATTGAGACCTAATTTCATGTGCTAACACTAAATCCATATCCTTTGACACCTCTCTATTAAATATCCACAATTTAATATGCCTTTCACATTACAATGCAAACCTTGTTAACATCAAGGTTCTATTACTTGATGAAGATAAAAATTATTTGGAGTCTATCTACAAATTGGCCATAGACCCAGCTAGTAAGTGCTAATTTTATTAATGATATTAACATTTTTTTTATTATTTTTGAATTTTTATTATTAGTTTGATGTCCTAATTGCATATCGTCTACTTTCATTATAGATAGTCAGCTCAAAATGGGGATCGAAGTTGAAAAAATATCTAATCCATTTTTGAAAGATATTGTGCATTTCTTCCATGCCAGAATTGTTTTACATGGAAGACTAGTGGGCATTCCCTTCCAAGCTATTTACTACATTTTTCATTCTCTATCTGGGGTGAAATATGACTGATGCATGATTATATCTATCCTGATTAGGGTTGAGTTGAATCATAATTTTTTCGAGGACACTTGCACAAATTATATTCTAGCCTTGTATTACAAGGCCTTATATGATATATAGAATACAAAAATTTCCACTACCCTCCATATAAAAATGATAGCTAATTCTTTGTCTATCTACAAACAAGAGGTAAGTTTAGTTTTCAAAATATTCACAGCTATTATTTTATACATATTTAAAATTTTAACATTTATTGGCTTATTAGTTATTATTATAGGTGAAAATACATGCATGGCATAAGAAAATAGGCAACATCAAAAGGTCAGTGTGCTCTTGAGGGCTATGGTAATACCAAGTCCATGAAGTATTCATTTAATTCAATCTGAATTTCTAAACACCCAAGAACTAATTTTATATCATCTCCACTTGTAGGTTCTCCCAAATTTCCTTGATTATTTATTTCTTGTATTATTTAAGGAAAAATTATTTTTCATATTATTTTATTAATTTATTTGTTTTTGTAGTTGACTCTCGAACCATTACTATTGAGGATTTTTCCTAACAATGAATTCAATGTTTGTCACCTTACATCTTTTTTTTTTGAATTGAAGTTTCTTATAATCGGTAGGTTATTAACTAGACAATTCACTCTTTTTGTAGGTGAAACCACCACTATCACTCTCAATAGGATAATCAAAATGGAAGATTCAATCTCATTGAGTACATGTAATAACTATTTCATTTTGAATTTACATTAATTTATGTTTTTCAATTTACCATTTTTGAATAATTTTTTTATTTTGTAGGTCACCCTACATCTACGATGAGACCAAAAAGTATGGCACCAACCCCACCACCCATCCATAATCAGATAAGAGGAAATAATATCTCCCTCCCTACACAGAGTGGAGGAACCTTGCATATTTATAAATTCCTAAATTTCTCTCTTGGTGGTGTTTCTAGTGCACAGGGTCTTACATGTTTGTAACATATTGATCTAGATGAGGAGTATTTTGGGATTGAAATTGGGGCCCTAGATGGTGGTTTATTTAATCCACATAATTTTATTTAATTTGATAATGTGCATACAATAGAAGTGCCTTCTACCACTTCCCCATCTACCCAACCCATCATTGACAATTTGAATGTGTTTAATGATTCCATAACTAATTTTTCATTGGATAATTTAATTTTAGAAAATCTACTTGTTAATCTGAAGGAGGATGTTATTTATGAGTTTAATGATTTAAAATAATGGGAGATAAGGAGAAAAAATATTGATCAAATAAATCAATGCCCATTATCACAATCACTCCCAAAGAATTAATTTGTTTTCACTTGTTCAAAATATACCCGCAAAGATTGACACTTTACTTAATCAAGATCAATCTGGGTTAATTTCTATTAAAAATGTTTACAATGATAATGTTTTAGGAATTATGATAAATAAGTTGAAAAATTTAAATGGATAAGTCCAGGTCTATTTCAATAAATGGGCTAGAGATATAAACCTTTTTACCATTGCGTAAACAAAGAAGGAAAAATCTTTGGCAAGTTTTCATTATTTCTAACATGTATTTTAGTTATTAGACTTTTTATGTACTTGAGTCTTATATATTATTTGTTAATTATAGGAAAAATATGAAAATTCGAAGATAGAATCACAAATTCTTAATGTGAATTTGAAAAACACCCACAAAAGTATAACCTCAATGATTGTATTCAAGGAAAAGCTTGTTTTATTAAAGAAATAGAACAACACTTTGGAAAAATTTATTAAAGAGTATGGGATGTATCCAGACATTTTATTAAATAAAAAAATAGATGCAGATCTAAGTATTCTTTTGGATGGTGATGCAGTGAATGAAGAGAGAGAAAATATTACAAATATCAATTCTACTATAGAGGATCTTCTTAAGGAAGGATTTATCATGGGGGGCACACAGGCAGGTCAAGAGTGTAGGGTTTTAATGGAGGGAAATGCAAACATTAAGTGGGTAGAGAGTCTGCTATAGAAAAATGTTAGATTGTTTCAAAAAGTTTATGATGTTCAAAATGACAATGATTTATATTATGTTTGTTTCAATAACACTTTATTATATTTGAAAAACATGTGTTTTATTCAATACATTTTATCATGTCAATGATATTTTACACTTGTTTCAAATACTCTGGGTTTCTAATTTTAATATTTTAAATGTATTGTGGTCAAGCTTCAATAGTATATGGAGATATAATAGTTTAGTATTCAATTAATACTTTAGTTATTATTGATTTTATGAACTGACTAAAATTAATTAACTTATGTTTAAATGTATTGTAGTTTAGATTGTAAATGTTTTGTAGTATTTAATTAATTAATACTTTGGAACAATCTTGGTTTGTAATTTAATGATTTTAAATGTGTTGTGGTTTAGTGGCATTAGCCTTAAATATTTAATGGTTATACTTATATAGTAGTTATACTATTTGAAAAAGTCTTGGTTAAAAGTATTGTTTAAATATTCTTTAATCTTAATTATTATGGAGGCAATGTTCAAAATGACTAACAATTATTAAACACTTATGTTTAAATGTATTATGCTCTAGATTATAAATTTTTTGTAGTATTTAATTAATTAATACTTTGGATTTTTAATTTATTGTTTAAAAAATTATTAATTTATAGGGGCAAAGATATAATATTAGTTACACTATGTTTGAAATAGTCTTGGTTTATAATTTTATGATTATAAATGCGTTGTGGTCACTATCAAGTGTAGAGGCTAGCCTTAAATATTCAATGGTTATAGAAGTTGTACTATTTAAAATACACAAAATTGTAATAGGACAAATAAAGTGCTTAATTCTAGTCTATTTAAGAAGTATTTATATATATTTTTACTATCAAAGTTTCATAATTTTTAGTGTGAAAATGAAGACATCAGTTCTAATTGACTCTCAATTAATCCATAGAGTTTAAGAAGATTGAAATTAGTTTACATGCATGGAATATATTAAAAAATTTAAACTATTCGAATATGAAAAAATATGAAATAGTTCAAAAAATATTAATTTCTATACTTATCAAACTAAAACTTGGGCAGTTGAAACAATCCTCGAGAAACTTGCTCATTGTAAGTGTGATTTGCATCTAACATGTCAGTGCCATATTCAGTTTCAATATTTGCATCCTCTTTATTGGTCACTATATTAATAAAAACTCTTATTTAAAATAGAGAACTCCATGTTTATAGGGCTTTATCATAAAGAAACTTGTCCATAAAATAATGTGAAACACAGAGTCTCAAGCAAGTATCTAGATTTTTATCCCATCTATTTCTAATTTTTTGACTTCACGAAATATAATGCACTAAACACTCACTCATATTACATAGAACCCAAAATCATTGTTTGAACAAGTTCATATAGTCTAAAATATTCACTAATACTTTCTTGTTAGACATTACTAGGATAATTTTTTTTCCATAGCCATGTAATTGCACCATTTTCAGTTGGGTCACTTAAACACTAAAATTGATCCATCATTGTAATTCTAAACTATGTTGATTGAGATATTAGTAATAGTTTATTTAAAATACCATTAATCTCAACTCCATTCACCTCTATAGATTTAAAAAAATGCTTAACAATTGAATTCATATGTTTTTGAAATAAAATGCTAATATGTTCTTGATTGTTCACACTATTCCAAAAAATGGGATTCATAACTCCCATGCCATCTAAAAAATCATCCCTTTGAAAATTTTCTCTGATCTTAATAGATAAAATTTTCAAGATTTCACTTAATTTAATTCACATTTTAGAGAAAATAATATCATATAGTAGATGTTTTGTAGGTCCATCTTCATGTTAAACTCCCACAATTTCAAGTCTTCTATAGAAAGTGTACATTGGGATCTCAATGCCATCATCATAACACAAATATGATCATTGATATTGAATTTAAAATAACTCTCAAGATTATGAAAATATATAAAAAATTTGTAGCTTCTAAAAATAAGTCCATGAAAGCTTTCTTTCAATGTGTATAATATATCTAAATATTGATATATACATTTTCTCAAACATATGAAATCAACACCATAGATAGATCTCTCCTGGGCATGTTTCATTAAATAATTTATTTCCTTTAACATTGGTAGAATACCACATAATGTCAGTAATGTTTCAAAATATGTTAAATAACACAAAAAATCCTTTGCGTTGTCAAAATACCTATGTTATTTATATATAAAACCTATTAAAGATGGATATTCCTCAAAAATTCTACATGCAGGTTCATACATAGAAATCCATCTTGTTTCAGCATCTTTCAGTAGTTTTTTACCATTAGTCACCCCAATTGTAAATTTTTATAACTCCAAAAATATTTTTGGGCTACTTGACATATAAACATACAAGTCACAAATGATCTCTTCCACTTTTGTGACATTACCGAATGTGCTAACAATTTTGTATGCAAGATTCATCCTATAACACATGTAATGAATTAGAATCATAAATGGAAAAACTATTTTTTGAAGAAGAACACAAAGACCACTTTTATTCTCTTGCATCATTGATGCAACATTAGTGCCAACACATATTAGATTCATATCTATGGCATAATCATCCATCCCGACTTTATCTCTTAAATTAGATACAATCAATTTACGAAGGTTTTCTACATTGAAAATTTTTACCATTTTGTAGACAGTTAATAGATGAGATTACCTTGAATATTTTTCAAAAGTATACACATGCATGTAAGCCCATGATGTTTTGTCAACTACAGTGTCATCGATGGACAATGAGATAAATAATGATCTTTTAACACTTTATTTCAAATCTCCCTTTTCAACCATTGCTAGACATTTTACCATTTCCCAAGCATTGCTATTCAACCAATATGATTGTGTAATATCAAGAAACCCATTATGTTGAAAGAAAATATTAAAATCTAAAAATTAGAAATGGGTCTACCTTTGTTTAAAATGTGGAAAATAGTAGAGAATTGTTTGTATTTTGCCTTAATATTAGACTGCATAACTTTTCCAAATTGAGCTTTGATTGTCCCCCCTTTCTTAGAAAGAAGTTTTTGTCATTTTAGATCGTTTTTTGTAGTCACATGTATATCTTACATGCATGAATTATTCTCTATTTTTCCATCTATGTGTTATTGTTATCTATCCATTTGGGCACTTCATGGATATATATTTTCCCACAATGTTTCTTAATTGTGTCCAATTTAAGTTGCATTTTGTGTTCTTTTCAAAGTTTCTAACTACATATTGTACATAAGCATTTTATTAGAGGCTCATTACCATTTTTAGGTTCTATAGGTTCTATAAATGGATATTTTATAGCCCATTCAACTTACAAAGACATTCCTATTATTCATGTACTTCTCTTCCTCCATCAACATTTTCAAGTAGAATTTTTAATTGAATTTGGTGTTCAAAGAGAACTATAATTCTCTTCTGAAGTGCCCAGATGAGTGTCTTCCTAGGGGTGGCATGTCATTAATATAATTTTTAAGTGGTGATATGGTATCAAGATTAATTACTTATAATGAAATAATATCATTATCAATGGTGATTTTTGCATTGAAATGGTTTTAAAATTATTCTACAATTGAAAAAAATACTATTTTTTTAAAAAGTTTTAGAATTACCTATATTTGGAGTACATGTCATTTACGTAGTCTTCTTTCCTAGGTTTCTAAAATAAGATAGTATGTTCAATTTTCTTAATATTTTCTATGGTGTTACCCTTACCATTAACACATGATGCCATTGTAACTAAAGGAGGATGTTGTAAGACTCAAGATGTAGATAGGTGATAATAGTTGGGAAGGCACTACTAGATGATAGTAATTAGGAAGTGGTAAAATGTATCTTGGTGATAGAAATAAATGAGATCATGTTAGAAGGTGATAAAATGGTGTTGGGTGGTAAAGTTCTACCAAGTGGCACAATACTATGAGGTAATATAGTGTTTCCAAGTGGCAAAGTGTTTCTAGGTAGTAAATTATTGTCAAGAAGTAAAGTGTTATCAAGTGGTATAATACTATCAGGTAATACAATGCTTCCATGTGGCAAACTATAGTTAGGTGACACAGTTCTATCAAGTGATAAAATATAGTCAAGAATTAGAATAAGTTTGGGTGGTATAGTGATATTAGATGACATAAGTTGGGTGATAGTGTGGTGTCAAGTGACAATAGTCAGGTGACACAGTGTGTTGTCTGATAGTAGTAGTGAGGTGGTAGAGAGGTACTAGTAGGGATGAAGTTTGGTGGTTACAAAAAAATTGTCGATAAACCTCAAGTCTTAAGATATTGGCAATGCAATAAAGAAAGATACTTTGATGGTATCCCCTACAAACATATGTACTATATATAAGATAAATTATATGGATACTCCCATAAGTATTATAAAGGATTGGTGAGATGACCCATAAAAAAATTACATCCCAAAATTTTAGGTGAATGGGCCCTATGTACTACTCCCAAAAATTGTCAAATTTAATTTCTCAAAAACTAAATATTCATGAATTAACAAATATTTGCCACTAAAATTTACCCTGGTGATAATCACTTGGAAAGAGCTTTGATTTTATTTTGGATACCATTTTATCCCAAGATTTGATCTTGGCCTTACCTTTATTTCTAATTTCCTCTTGTATGAAGTCCCATGAAAGGGATACATGTCCTTTTAGCTTAGTACAAGCAAATATGACCTTGTTCTAATTAGATACATTCTAATATTCAAAATATTTGTCTAGTTATATTATCCAATCAATAATATCTTCACCATCAATGCTACCTACATAATTAGGAATTTATATTTTAGGTTTAGAACCCTATCCCAAGACTACCTTTAATAGCCTATCTATTCCTTCTTCATCTCGTTTAACCTCTTCTTATTCTTCCTTGTCACTAACATCTCTTGTTACCAATCCTCTTTTTTAGTTTACATCTATTACTATCAATATTTCATCAAAAATAAATCTATGATTCCTTAACTCTTCTAATATTGCATCTCCCATTTGGATACTTGTTCTTCCACCTCCTCTTGGGTTCTTTCTAGGTGGAATTCTAGCTTCTTCAACTTAACTGACTAATAGTCAATTAAATAACTCTTATTATCAAAGAGTCCCTTATTTAATCCTCCTTAAAATACCTATCCTACTATAATACCAATATGATGTAGAGAAAGAGAGAGAGAGAGATGATGCCAAAACTAATCACAAGTTTCTTGTAAGAAAACTAGCTCTTTGTATCCCTTTCTTCACAAAGATTCTTAGTTTGAGAAAGTCATAAGAGTTCAAGAGAAAAAAATATTAGTTTTAGGTATGCTTTAATCTCATTCAAGTTCACAATAAATTTTAAATCCTAACTCCTAAGATAAGTCATCTAACTTACCATTTCTTCTTTTAATTAGCCCTATGTCTTGTAACCCTTCAAGAAGACAACTTTATATGTTTTGAGAGTTTGGCATAGTTTTTAAAAAAAATTGGACTATTTTATGACATGAATTAACTTATTTCAACTCCAATTTTTTTTTAAAAAACCAACTCTTAAGTAAAATACACTTTTGTTAAGAAGTGTTGTCATTAATGTCAAGGTTGATGTCACTTGATGTCATTTATGTCAAGGTACATATGGTAAAGATGCATGGTGAGTGGTCTCTAATATATGATCAATGTGATAAGAGATAATTATAAGGAAACCTAATGATTATTTTGAGGTTGATTTCAAGGTTTAGGTCAAGTAAATCATGTTTGAGTACTCATTCTTAAGTACAAGGTGTCTTGAGAAGCCTAGTCTAGACTCTATGAGAAGATGTGCATAGTGAATCTTGATGACATAAGTAAGAAAAATATTGTGATAGATTTTTTGGAACTATTTGATCATGTAAGATAAGTATAGATACTTTCATAGTGTTACAATATCAGTTGTCAATATTTAAATGCTTGAGAAGCCTAGTCATAACTTGTAAAGTCCTAGTGAGAAGGTTTGAGCATGTTTCCCTAGTGATATGTATGCACATATGCATATATGATGTATAAGGTTTATTAAAAATGAATTTGAATCATTAGATCACTCATGATAGTTTTAAGGTGATCCTACAGGGGTAAGACCTTAAGCCCAAGTCTACAATTAGACTAGTTCTAGACCTTGCCTAACCTAATAATGTGTTGTCAAGGTATATGAAGGATGCTTGACATTTTTTGAGAATGTGATATTTTTTGTGATCATGTGAGGTGGAGAGCACATGTAAATATATTTTAAGGTCAATTCAAGACCTAATGAGGTGTGAAGACTCAGGTGTAGTAAAGCAAGATGGTGAGAACATGCCTTGATGAGGTATCATGATTAGTTTCCAAGGAAAGTATGAGTATGTGAGAATTTATAGAAGTGTTTCATGTTGTTTCAAGTATTTTGACCAAATTTTAGGTTAAATTTTGAAAGTTAAGGTAAGAAAAAGTTCTTTGAGGTCTCTTGAGTGCACAAAATGGAGGGTTCTCAACCCAAGGACTTTCACGTGTTCATTGGCACGTGTAATCTCTATTGAGAACCTAAGATTTTAAGGAGATATGGGGAAGGGTAATAGATAATATTTTTGGTAATTAATTTTGGAAATGAAGGGAAGTCCTTTATGAACAATCGTTAACACTAGAAATAGTCTTAACCCTCTCTAAAACCCTAACAATGACCTAATGTGAAAGATATTGATAAAAATATATAAAATGGATTATTATGGATATAAAAGTTATTTTATTTTTTATTTAACTCTCTTAGGTACCTCTAGGTGTGATTGAGTCTTCAGGTGAGTGAGTGACCCTATAGGAAAGGCCTTTTTTTTCAAATATTTGTTGTAGCATTCAGAGTTGACCAAGTCAAAGTTGATAAATGGATGGAGAAAAAATATCGAGACTTTTATTTTATTTACATTGTATTTTTTTATTAGGTTCTATCCATTAGGTGTGCTAAACTGATCATACAAGTTGACCAGCCGCTAAGAAGCTTAATGACACAAATAATGAAAAACCCAAGCATAAGTGAGAAGATGATTATGGATGTGATATAATGGAATGAGGATGAATCTAAGTACATGGATAATTTTTTAAATAATTTTAATACATATTAATTTTGAATATAAATTTTTGAGGTTATTAGATATGATGAAAATATTGCTGATAAGGTAACCTATCTTGTTCAGATGCAACAGTGAGATACAAGGTTGTGAGATTGGTCTGCAAGACCAATATTACCATTTGAACATGTTATATTTCTATATAATATTTGTAAAATGGTATCATAAATAATATAAATTAATTTTAAGTCTCTAAAAGTTTTCATCCAAGTGTTAAAGGTTATTGTCTCCATGACTATGCATTAAAGGAAATTGATTGATCTGGGTAATCAAGTTATAGTGATGAGTTAGAGGCTCTTTAACCTAAGTTAAAGAATATAATGTACATTATGATTATATTTATTAATTTTATGTTCTATAAATAATTTTTATAAGGTTTTTTACTCAATTAAATTAGTGAAAATGTTGAATCCAAAATGGATTATCTGACAGAGTAAGGTCTATGAGAGAGAATGTCAATAAATTGGTCTACAAGACTAGTAATTGACATTAGAGATTACGATATTTTTATTGGATGTTATTATGATAAATTTTTAAGATAATTTTCATGCATTTGAATTATTTATTTTATTCTTTTAGGTGTCATAAGTTCAAGTTTCCTTGACTGCATTATGAGGCATATTGGCAGTTCTGAGTGAGTTATTTATAGAGAAGGGTTTAAGTATTTTTTCCCTAAGTTGTGAAGTATAAATCACATGGTGATGACCATAAGGTAATTTATATTTTTTATATGTTATTTTTTCCATCTGTATGTGTAAAAATTGTTTTTATGCTTCAATTGTTCAAGATAAACTTTATGGGTATGGACAAGCCTAATTATGAACAGTGTTAGTGGCATGCTTCAAGTGGTGATTGGATCTAAAAAGTGTTATGGAACATAGATGAGATTAGAATGGGTATATTTTATTTTAATATGATATTTGAGGTGTTTTAATGTGTTCTAAAGAAGGAAAAGCATAATGTGTCCTAAAGTAGACCTAATGGGATTAGGTCTTCATGAGACCTAAAGATGAAATAAGGCCTAATTAAGGTATGCCAAATATAAATGGACTTAAAACCAATTTTATTAATGTGTAAGAGATTTCCTAAGATCTATTCCATTACTCAAATAATAAGGTAAGGGTGTTTTCTCAACCAAGAAGGATATGAGCAAAAGGCTTATATAAATACAAGGCAGTTGTAGGCCTATTCATGTGTATAGAGTGGAAGTGAATAAGAGAATATTGGTAAACAAAATAAGGTATTATATACCATAATAAGAGTGTAAAGTAAATATGATGAAATATTTATGGATATTTAATACATGAAAATCAAGGTCATATGACTTAATCAAGTCAAGAAAAGGACTAGTTGAGTGAAGAAGCCTAAAAGGTAGTTTGAGATGGATAAGAGAGAGAAAAGATATGAATAAGAATATCATAATATATTGTATGAAAATAAAAGTGTTATAAATGTGATCATGAGTTTAAGGTGGATGAGTTGGTGCTGAGTCATCTAGGGGGTTGGTTCCTCCTTGCAAGTGTGTGCTTGTTAAAGTCTAATCGAGTGGGTGTTTGGTTGGTTGGGGTTGGTACTCCATGTGAAGTTAGTGTTTCAATAAATTTGATTTTTGAATTATAAGACTATATTCCATTAGTATATATCAGTGGGTTTTCTTCCCATTCAAGGTTTCTGACATATGTGATGTGTTCTTGTACTTCATGCTTATGTGGAGAGTTGTTTATGATTTCTAGATCTATATGCTTATTTGAATGGTTCATGATTACTTAAGTGGAATTGATAAGTAATTTTTTGAAGATTGATTGACCCCCTATCAGTAATTTTGATTTCAATATTTAGTATCAGATCCTACTCCTTTAAATTGGGTATAAAAACCAAAATGAAATCCTAAAAGTAAGGACGATTAGTTAACAAGCTCAAGGTGGTTTCTCTACCAGTAAGGATCTATTATTCAATGGATTTAATTATTCATTTTAAAATATTAGGATGAATATATATTTGATGTCTAAATTTCATGATATTTTTCAATCAATTATGGATGTCTATAGTGTTCCTCTTATTACATAACTGATGTAGTAGGTAAGAAGTCTAGTGAAAATAACTCCAAGGTAATGAATAACATTCTTTGTGGTTTATCAAAGGTAGATATTATGAAGGTGATTCATCATGTATCATCTAAAGAGATATGAAACAAACTAGAGACTATATATGAAGGAGACACTAGGGTAAAGATGGCCAAGTTGTAAACCCACTAAAGATAGTTTGAAAGTTTGAATATGAATGAAGATGAAATAATTGAATCTTAGATATTGAAGGTTGATGAAGTTGCTAATGCCATTAGAGGATTAAGATAATAAGTGAAAGAGTCTAATGTTTTTCAGAAAGTATTGAGATCACTAACTCCTAAGTTTAACTCTAAGGTGTCTATAGTGGAAGAAATGCAAGATTTGGATAAGCTTGAAATGGATGGGCTTCATGGAATTTTCACTGCCTATGAGATGAGAACTAATGAAGGAAGTCCTCCCAAGAAGGAATTAACTTTAAAAGTTGAAAATAAGTCAAAATTTAAGAAGGTCAAGGATGAGGAGTGTTCAAATATTGATTATGATCAACTAATACCCATGTTTGCAAGGAAATTAAGGTTTACATATGGTAATTAAAAAGGTAAGTTTTTCAAATGTTTCAGCTATGGTAAGATTGGTCACTTTGCATTTAAGTATTTAAATAAGGACAAGACTAGGCATGATGAAGAACATAATGAAAATCATGGAGATGATAGAAAGGTCTATAAATTTGATAATAATAAGAAATATTTCAAGAAGTATGAAGGTAGGAAAGGGATATTCAAAAACAAGAAAATTTTTTATACCAAAGAAGATAACTCATCTGATGTAAGTGATACAAGCACATATCATAGTGATGATGTAAATAATGAACCTAGCAATGACAATAATGAAACCTTGTTCATGGCCATAAAAATAGAAAATGAGGGTTTTTCAAATGGGAAAGGACTTATGGTTGATGAATAATCAAATGAATAAATTTTTTAAGTGAACCTTGAGGTAGAATTGGTAAGTAATCTTGAGGAATTGAAATTCCAAAGAAGAAAGAATAACAAACTAAGATCATTAGTTGAGAAATATGAGGAGAAGATTGGCTTGTCTGAGGAGAGACTAAGTAACACTTTCAAGGATTATGATGAGATCATCAATAAAATTGAATCATAGATGGATATAGTCAATGCAAGCCTAAATTATAAAGAGGAAGAACGTATGATGTATGAAATTGAATTATAATCCTTGAAAGCTGACTTGGATCAATCCTCTAACAAGGTTAAGACCTTTATGAAGTTTGAAAAGAGCACTAAGGATGTAGATGACATATTGAGTAGTCAAAAGTTTAAAAGTGATAATATAGGTCTTGGTTATAAAGAAGAGCAAAAGGTGGCAGCTCAAGTTAAGGAGAAGTATATTATAGGAAAGAAGGTCAACATGAAAAGACCTATCAAATAGCCTAATGATATGAAGTATGCTAGTTTAATCAAAGGTTATTATTTTGTATGCAATCAGTTTGGTCATAGAATAAGAGAGCATAAAAGACCCTCTAAGAATGAGTACTCATGAGACTATGTAAGTAGTCACAATTCATATCAGTCAAATGGCATGTATAAGGTGATTTACTATAGTAGTCATAATGTAGGACACATTAAAAGATTATATCCTAACAGAGATAGAAGGTCATCAAGTCAAAACATGAGGTTTTAAGCCCCTAGAGTGCAAGAAAAAAGGAAAATGAATGTATGGAAACTAAAGATAGTAAAAATGAGTCATGGTTAGTCTACAAGATCAAGTCGACTACTTGTTATGATAGAGAATACTTCAGATGTGAAATCAAGTCAGTAAATTCTATTGTTAGCTCATATTGATGATCAAATGGTTGATGAAAAGGTTAAGCCTATATTGCCAATCAAACCTAAAATGATACTAAAGGATATTTAGTCTTGCGAGAGCATGTAGATTTAGGAATGTCCAAAACTTGTGTTGTTTTAATTCTATATGAAAAAGGTGACTTCATTTGGCTTCATGGAGACACCATTCAATTAGTAGAAACATGATGGATTCTTGGTTTGAGAGGGATTTATTTAGGTTGTCTATAAGCTCCAAGTGTAGTTGATGATAAGAATATGGTGGCCTAGTGTGTGATCAAAGACTTGAATCATATCAATAATGAAAATAACAAGGTTAGTGGTCTTAAGTTATGAGTTAATTTGAAGAATGCTTTAAACATGTTTCTATAATGTTTCATACTCTGTGTGTTGAGCTCCTGTTCTAAGAAGGTGTTGTTCTAGATCACAACTTATGGAATACCTTTTGTCATTAATGTCAAAGGGGGAGAAAGTTTAAAAGGGAGATTGACCAATTTATGGGAGATGAAGGTGATATATTGAATAATGTTTTTCCATCAATGATAAAGGGGGAGTTTGTTGAGAAGTGTTGTCATTGATGTCAAAGTTGATGTCACTTTATGTCAAGGTTGATGTCATTAATGTCAAGGTGCATCTGGTTAAGATACATGGTGAGTGGTATATGAGATATGACCCATGTGACAAAATATAATTTGAAGGCAACTTAATGATTCTTCTAAGGTTTAGGTCAAGTTTGAGGTCAAGTAAATCATGTTCTTGAGTACTAGTTTTGGAGGTAATTGATTTGAAAGACCAATATTTCCATTTGACCATGTTATATTTCTATATAATATTTTTATAATGGTATAATAAGATAATATATATGAATTTTAATTATTTTAAATTGGTTATATAGGTGTTCAAGGTTATTCTCACCATGACTATGTATTAAAGGAAACTGACAGATCTAGATAATCAAGTTGTAATGATGAGTTAGAGGCTCTTTGCCCTGATTTGAAGCATATAATGTACATTATGTTTATATTTTGGAATTTTATGTTCTATCCATGATTTGTATAAGGTTTTTTACTCAATTTAAGTAGTGAAAATGTTGAAACCAAAATGGCTTGTTTGGTAGAGTAACATCTGTGAGAGAGAAGGTCAACAAATTGATTAGTAAGAACATTAATTGAAATTATAGCTTATGATATTTTTACTGGATGTTTTTATAAAAAGGTTTTAATATCATTTTAATTCCTTGATTTTTCTCTTTTAGGTGTCATAAGTTCAAGTTTCCATGATTTTGTTTTGAAGCTTGTGGGTAGTTCTCAGTGAGCTATTTGCAGAGAAGGGTTTGAGTCCTTTTCCCCTAATTTATGAATTATAAATAACATGGTGATGACAATAAGGTCATTTATTTTATTTATATGTTATTTTTTACATGTTTTTTTGGAAAAATTGTGTTTATCCTTCAATTATTCAAGATAGACTTTCTGGGTATGCACAGGCCTAATTGTGAACAATGTTAATGACATGCTTCAAGTGGTGGTTGGCTCTAAAAAGTGTTATGGAATATAGATGAAATTATAATGGTATATTTGAGTGAAAAATGATATGTTAATACCATGTGATATTTTTTAATTTTTTCCAAAGAAGAAAAAGTATAACGTGTCCTAAAGTAGACCTAATGGGATTAGGTCTTCATGAGACCTAAAGATGAAATAAGGCCTAATTAATGTATGTCAGACCTAAAGGGACTCAAATAAAATTTTATTAATGTTTATTATATGTCATAATATTTATTCCATGTCTTAAATAAGAAGGTAAGGGTGTTTTTTTTACCAAGAAGGATATAAGCGAAAGGCGTGTATAAATACAAGGCAATTTTAGGCCTATTCATGTGTGTAGAGTGGAAGTGAATAAGAGAAAATTATTAAGTAAAATAAGGTATTTTATATCATTATAGGAGTGTAAATTAACTATTATTAAGTCTTGATGTATATTTTATGCAATAAAATCAAGGTCATATGACCTAATCAAGTCAAGAAAAGGACTAGTTAATGAAGAAGCCTAAAAGGTAGTTTGAGAGGGATGAGAGAGAGAGAGAGAGAGAGAGAGAGAGAGAGAGAGAGAGAGAGAGAGAGAGAGAGAGAGAGAGAGAGAGAGAGAGAGAGAGAGAGAGAGAGAGAGAGAGAATTATATGATCATGTATTGTATGAGAAACAAAGTTTTTTGAATGTTATAAAGGTTTTTAGGTGGTTGAGTTGCTGCTGAATCATCTAAGGGGTTAGTGTCTCCTTGTAAGTGGGTGCTTGCTAAAGCCTAATCAAGTGGATGCTTGGCTAGTTGGGGTCAGTGCTCCCTGTGAAGTGGGTGATTTAATAAATTTGATGTTTGTATTATATTAATATATTAAATTTTTATATATCAGTGGGTTTTATTCCCCTTGAGGGTTTCCCACATATGTGATGTGTTCTTGTGCTTCATGCTTATGTGGATAGTTATTTATGCTTGCTAGATCTATATGCTTGTTTGAATGGTTCATGATTGATTAAGTGGAATTGATAAGTAAGTTTTTGAATATTTATTCACCCCCATCTCTATCATTTTTATTCCAATAAATTTTTCATGCCTCACTATTAGGTCTCATTAGTCCTATTTGAATAACCTAGTCTGATATTTTGTACTTATCTATACTATATAATTCCAAAAACCTCAAAATATTATAGAGATTGATAAGTTATATTATATTAAAAAGTTTTTTTAGGGTGTAAATATGATATATTAATGTTTTAATTTTAAAACCCTATTTCAAGATTATAATAGTTTATGTTACCCTGAGAGCCTATATAAAGGGCCAATTTAGACTTAACTCAATTCTAAACTCTTTTAAAACCTAGGAAAGGTATTTTAAAACTATAATCACCTTTATAAAATGATTTTATCTCAATAAAAGACATTATTTTTCCTTAAAAACCAAATAGACATAATTTTGTAAGTCACTTCAGGACTGTACTCTCTTGTATGGAAGTATAAGTCAAAATTTATAATAGAAGTCTATTTAAAAACTCTCCAAGGTATGATATTAATAGAGAGGATAATTTATGACATTTTATTTATTTTAAAATTTTTGTAAGTTTGAAAATTTTATAATATGGTATAACTGTGTTCAAATCTATTCTTTAGGTGCCCTACTAACTTGTTCTAACTATGTAAAATACTAGACTTTGGAACTAAACCTATAGATTTGGATAATAAAATGATTATTATTTGAATAGAACATAAACATATAATAAAATACATACCACATTTCATCATAATAACTCATTAATTAACAATCTTTTCTCAGGAATCTCTTCACACAATCATGTAAAAATATTTATGTTGTGGATAGTATGCAAGGAAATATTGATATTTTATTTCCTTTCTTACAACATCTAGTTCACCACCCATGCTTCCTTACACAATTATTTATCATAAAAATACTAAAACACATATACCACCTAAAAATTCTCTAACTACTTCTTGTTTTCCCTTCTACATACATATATTCATGAGAAACTAGTTTTCATATGTCTTTTACAAGATTATAACATAGGACACATATCCACAAAGGTGGTAAATAACTAAATATAATATTATCATATCAAATATTCATATAAAAAATAATACCAACATTAAAACCTTATAAAAACATGGAAAATTACTTTGAAACATCGAGAAGATATTCAAAATTCAAATTGGTAGTTTCGGTGGGAAAATGGCAAAAGAAGTCAAATTCAAATTATAAGTAAAAATAACACCTATAAATGATTCAAATATGGATTATAAGATATATATGACCCCTAGGAATAATTAAGAAAACCAAAAGTGATCAAAATAATCCAAAAATGAAACAAGGACTGATACTTCTACATCACATCTGTTCATTCCCATATGATTGGGATAGGGGAACTAGATGCTAGTTGGATGGATCAAGACATGAGAGCATATGCTATAGGGAATTTTAATAGGTAATATCTGACATGAGAATGCATGTTCATTCTTATACTATTGGGATAGGTAATCTAGTTGTAATTTGGTTGGATTAAGATTCATGAGTATGGTTCACATTCACAATTTGGATGAGGCACAAGTCACCAGTAATTTATGGATTTCTTTTGCATTCCACTAGGGAATGTGGTCCCACATCAGTGGCAACTATTGTAGTGAAAATTAGTCAACAAAATTTTCACTACCCATTTGAGTAGTTTTCATTTTTTAGTCTTTTTTATTTCCATATTTAACTCCATATCCCAATGAACAAGGTAAAACTACTAAGGAGTTCACACAGAATAGATTTTGAATATGATATTAGTGGGCTTAAGCTAAAGGTGATCGAATTCATTAAATTATTGATTCCTTTTATAATTAATTAATTTTAATTAAATTCATTTAAGGATGCCTTTAGAATATTTATGTTTTGGAGTCATTGAGTAGTGTTTTTGTAACAAATAATATTTTTTAAATGCAAAAACACAAGTACGTATAATGTTGTAAAATGCCTGAATAATAAAATTAAACATGGGAAAATTCTATCTCTAGGTTAACTTAATCTAAAATATGACTTTTTGACTTCACTTTAGGGAAAGGGTATTATACAAGATAGAAAATATAGATCATGGTTAGGGGTCCTTATTTATTTCAAGCTTTTGGATAGAGTCAGTTATAACTTTGTGTGGGTTATGCAATTTTTGGATTTGATCAATGGAATGTAAACAAATGGGTGAGATCATTCTTGGGATTTATGGGTTTTGATGTTATTTGTTTATGAATTTCATATTTATATTCATAGAAATAGATTCCATTAAAATTCTATACTTTTATTGGTTGTGTGCATGTCACGACATTTCTAGAAACTGTGTTGTAAACCATGTGTATGGGCTTTATACCAAGTGTACCCATTTTGAGTTTCAGGAGACTTGTGCTTTCAATCAAGCCTTTCATTCTGAATAAATATGTTAATCCTATGTCATTTTTGTGTGAGAGGAATAATTTATAGGCCTTTCATTTATTTTTGAGTTATTCTAGTGGTTATTTAAATTAATTTTGCCATGGGTTTCTCTCCTTCACCTCCATTCTCCTCTATTCTTCTTCTAGTTATAGCTTCCACCATTTCTTGTTTTTGTTCCCTTTTTGTGATATCTTATTAAAAGTACATAAAAAATAAAAAACACCAATATCCTATGAGGGAGTTTCCCATCTCAAAATTAAATGAAAATCATCATATCGATAGTGATTTCTCTTATTTTTCATAAATTTGTGTCACTTATTGTTTGGCAACTCATAAAATTAAAGTGACTTAAATTTCCACCAACAAGGTTGAGGGAATCTATTTGTCAAGAACTTTATTAAAATCATCTAGTTATAGTCATATAGTTACACAATAATGGATCACACAAGCAATCTATGAAGGAGAATTACATTAGCTTGAGGCACATTTGGGATATGTATCCAATGCTTAATCATAAGGGGTTTTTAAGGCAAGATTGACCATTCTCAGTACCCTATCTTTTCCTCCATTATTATCTAATTTTTCTATATATTACATGTTTATGGCTAGGGTTTTTTAATTTTGTAGGTATTACACATGGCACATCATCACAAAAAACTCAACAATCCACCCTTGCAATGGTTGTAGTCAATAGACAAGGCTACAGTGCACCATTGTTGATTTCATACATATTTTTTCAAGCAATTTGTGAATTAATATTTCATAATATGATTGTGTTTTAAGTAATTTTACATAGTATACACTTACAGTCGGCCTACATAGTTATATCTATTTTATTTTTGAGGGACACTCTCTAATCCCAGTCTAATTTACTATTTTTAACAAGTTTTTAATATTTGTATTTTTACTTTACTTTATTGTGTTCTACTTAATTTAAATGTTTCAATAGTTCAATATACTTAATTATATTCACTTAATTAAAATAGATTCAAATACATGTTTATCTATATGATCAACATGAATGAAAATTAGTATAATCATTTCCTCTATGAACATTCACATTAATAATATCTTCCATTTTATTTATGTTAGGGTTTTGCTTATGTGAATAAGAGGAAATAAAAAATCAAAATTAAAATTTAAACCATTAAAGAGGATAAATTTTAAACTCTAAATTAGAATAAAACTATGTTTTTTTATGCTCAATTCAATGACCATGATCACTAGAATGTTCTACTTATTTTGGATTAAAGTCATCTACATAATGTAAAACTAGGGTTAGTTCAAATTGTGTACAATACATAAATAACCTATAAAATTGAATTGAGAAATGGATAAATAGATATTGCACTTAGATATTTCAAATTTACAAATCAAATAGGGGAGAGATGTACTTATTTTTTTTTTGTATTTTATCAATCACATTAATTTTCACTAATTATGAAAATGGTCTATGTATACTCTATCATTTCTCAAATTATAAACTTATAAATCACACCATGCCTACATGATTCTAATAAAAATGTGACTTGTGAGGTGACTTAGTATCCTGGTTCTATTGGCAGTGTCCATGCATTCTATGTAAGTTTTTAATCCTTAGAGTTATGTATATCTACTTATAGATGCTTCATGTGGGTATGATTTCCTCAATATTGTACACTAATATTTGTTTTATTTATCCTTCATTTGAATTACTAGTTTAAATTTGTGTTGGATAGCTCCAACTAATCCCTACCAAGTCATTGAGCATTTACTACATTTTAATTCTCCAAATAGGGCTCAAAATTCACATTTTTTGCCACCTATGTGTGTGTAAAATGTTTTGATAAATATAGAATGCAATGTAAAGTTTATATTTTCACACTTGGCACCATGCAAATTTGAATTTCATGCATATTCAAACTTTGTTTTAGGGCTTCTACTTTTAGGGTTTTTTTTATACATGTATGCTTTTGTGATAATGTCTAAAGAGAGTGCTAATGGAATTCTTAAGTTTGTTAAGAATTACCAATACATTTTAAAGTGAGTATGAAATCATGATTAATTTATATTTATAACTAATATTTGTTATTTCCAACTATGAATAACCTATGAAAAATTATAAGATGACCTAATGGAGACTTACATTTTTTAAAATAACCTTTAGATGTTCCTAATAATTGTCAATGGAGACAGACACTTGGGGTAACTGCAATTATTCAACTACTATTAATAATATATTGAGAGTGAAAACCAACTATATGAGATATGAAAAATGTCTATGTAGGATTATATAAGGTTTTTATATAGACTAAATTGATCCTAAATATGTATCTAGAAAATATAGTTGTCCAAGACAACATGTGGGTGGATGGATAGATAAAAAGTGTGCACAAGAGTTAGATGTGTACACAATGTCCAAGTATGTCAAAGTGTGATAAAATTGACATTTGTAAAGTGTATAATATGAATCTTGGTGTCTATATATTCCCCCCTGTTATATAGTATTTAAAAATTCTAAATTATAAAAAGATAAAAGAATAAATTTTGTGCCTATGATAAGTTTACTTGGTGCTGATAGATATGCCCCAAATACCCCATTTCCTACATGAAAAACCTAAAATAAAACATGTATGGATCAATATATTCTCAAGATAAGTATATTTAAATAATATAGATTATTGAATCATATGAAATTAAAAATTCAAGGAAAAAATACACCCAAGGGTATTTGAACCAACTTTCCACTTATTGAACTCATTTGGGGAATGACATGGGGTGATTGTACCCCAAGGAGATGCAACTATTGAACTGTGAATTAAGGTGTGTTAATGCCTCAACCACCATTTAAGAAAGAGAGATAGAATTTGAGATATTAAAAGACCTCAATCACACTATACCAAATATAATAATTATTTTATTGAACCCATAAACTAGGTTTTTATGTCAAAGTAGAACCCAAAAGTAAGTTGGTATGTAAATTTAGAACCTTAAAATAAGTTTGTATATGAAAGTGGAACCCAAAATGGGTTCATATGTAAAAGGATAAAATAGTATAAATGGATTATAAACTCAAAGTGATTATGTAGTACCATCATTCCCCACCAATCCATAATATATAAATAGAAAAGTGTTAGCATGAATAACATTCATGCCCCAAATCTGACTTGCCTATACCTCAAAATGGTCTATAGTTCCATAATCTATGTATTGTAATATCATATGATTCCATAACTATTACTCGTAAATATTTATAATGATCCAAATATGGCTCAATCTAACCCATTTGAATCACATAATTTTACCTAATATTCTCAATCTATCCCATATGAATCACATAATCTAACCCAAAATGTAAACTATCTATCTTTAGTGGCTTGAATATTTAAGACAAGCCCATTGGATGCCACCCTTTTGATATGAAATATGAAGCATGTAAATCACTCATCTCAAAAGAAAGATTTATATGCACCATGTATTATATAAAAAATATAATCATGTAAATTATGTATATAAACATGATAAGATATGTCATCAAAGAAAGATTTGATCATCCAAGCATGTATGAAATATGTAATCCAATTCAATGGATATATAGGTGTCAATGTCTTGTGTGTGTGTATTGCATTAATAAAAATTGTAGTAGATGCATGATAGAAATAATGGAATCATATAAAATAGAAGTATGCATGATAATTTCATACTAATACTCATATATGTATCCACACACACACACACACACACATACACACACACATGCATAAAATATCATGATCAATGAACACATAAGAACATAATACATGAAATGACTCTAACATAATATTCATGTTCCAAATAATAAAAATTTAGTGTTGAAAGAAGTTATATTTAGGAAAAACATTCTAGAATTATTGTCATAAAAAATTACATTTCCCAAAGCTTCCCAAAATTTGAACTAATGTGTAGACTAGGTGTAAAAGGTGAATTTTCATTAATAAAAATTAGTATAATTCTTAAATTGTCTTTGTTATCCATAACTATAGAACTTTCAAACACCTTTGAAACTTATTTAAATTATCCAAGTACCCAAAAATACCAAAATGCCTCGATAATTGATAAGTTATGTCAGTTCCATCGAGTCTTAAATGTTTTGAAGTACTAATTAAGTCTATAGTTTCTATTTAAGTTAAATTTTTTTTGACATTTTAAGATTTATGAGGAACATGAAATTTTTTCTTAGGTACAAAAGTACCTGATATCTCCAATTTTTTTGAAACCTTTTTGTTTTTTCAAATCCAAGTCAAGTCTTTTGGATATTTATCATTTGTAGAAAAGAGCAGGAGGTACTTCGGGTACCTTTGGTACTTGAAGTACCCAATAAACAAAAAATCCATTTAAAACTACACTCCTATAAAATAAAAAGTCATTAAACAAATTCTATCAGCATCCTGAAAGCAACATCCATCAAAAATGTAGAGGACAAAAATGTAGTGGTTAAAAATGTAGCGTAAAAAACATAATGAGGATAAAATGTAATAAGGAAAAAATGTAGTGAGGATAAAACATAATAGGAATAAAACATAGTAAAGGATGCACTCACACAAAAGATGACATAAATTTTAACTAAAGGTCTAAACTCATGAAATCACATTTTCCTCTGTTATTTTGATTTTAAATTTGGTGCATTACTTTTCCACCATGAAATGTTAATTACTATCACCAAAATGAAATAGACAACAAAAAAATAATGTGATAATCACTAAAATGTCTCAATTATGATATTTAATACATTTTTACAATATTACCAATACCGTTACATTTTTTCCTCACTATGTTTTGTCATCATGATATTTTTATCATACTACATTTTTATCGCTACATTTTTTACCACTACGTTGTCACATTGAGCCCTTGAAAGCATGAAAACAACTAGAGGCATATTTTGAAAAATAAAAAGAATTTTTAAATAAATATAAATCAAATTTAAGGGTTTCATTTGTAAAAAAAAAATTTGAACTCTTATACTATTATTCGCGACAATGTTCAAGACTTTCAACATCTCCACTATGCTCAAGGTTTTATGATTTCACCCTTTGCAAGGTTGGTGACTCTTCCCTTGTCTTTTCCATTTTGTTACATGTATTTTTTTCACTTTTTATATCAGATTTTATCTATATTGTTACACTTTTTCCCTCCATTTCCCCCATTTTCCACTTGTTTTTATCCATTTCTTTCCTATCAACCTCAACGTTTTCATCCTGTAAGTAATGTAAATAATTGCTCATCAAATATTAAATTTTAATTATGAAAAGTTTTTTATTTAAGGTTTTATAAATGTTTTGGGTACTTGAAAGTTCCAATTATCTCAAACATAGCCTAAAAAAAGTCCTAAAGAGATTTTTTATATTTATATGACCACAATGGTCCAAGCCTCATATGCACATAAACACTTCTTGCCTCATTACCATACCATATAAAACTTGAGATGTCTATCCAAAAATACATTATGCATATTCCAATATGTAAATCTTAAATTTAATTACATGGGTTAAGAACCAATTTCCACCCTTGAAATAAATATTTTAGAAATCACAAATAGTGAAATAGGTCATATAAACATTGATTTTTTTAGGAATGGATGGAAGATAGGGAAATAAATGCATTAGGATAACACTTTTTTATAATGGACTTACATGAGCTACTAGTTTTTATACATCTGTTTAATGTGAAAACTTGGTTATAACATGTGCCAAAATACTATGACCCAAAAAAGAGGTAGATCAAATTTATTATGTATTGATAACTATGCTTGGCAGTCATTCGATTGATGTAACATTTAGTATTATAACTCGTGATGTAGAAATGGATATAAACACAAATATTTCAATAAATTAATGGAATTAAAAAAATGATAAATTCCTAAACATGATCAATTAGACTTGGCTCAAGAAGAAGAGAAAATGACCCTCAAAGCTTCCTAAAATCTTGACTAGGGGAGAATTTCAAGAATGATTATTTGGCATCATAACTATATTGAACATGGTTATGGGTAATTATAACACTCAATTTTTTACTAAATGGATATTCCTTTACATCAAAATTATTTTCATGGGAAAATTATTCCACATTTAGTATCGTAATCAACTTTGATAAATATCGACACACTAACTCAACCACTACCCTAAATTTCAATTCTATCCCAAGGTCCACTAATGTCATTCCCTCCATTTTTCAAATAATTAATTAATACATATTAATTAATTATCCATGTACACATATTTCATAAAAATAATAAAAATTCTCTAATTTCCATGTCACCAAACATCTTCCACTTTTCTCTTAACCAAGTGTTGAGTCATCCAACCACTTAACTTCGACAACCAATTATTGATCCATCATTGAACCTTTCAACTAACTTGGTGATTCATCCAACTACCTTGACTAATAATAAGACATTTTAACTACCAAATAACTTTACCCTTTTCTCTCAAATACATGAAGAATTGGTCTCTTACATATGGATGAGGACTCAAATCTGATCATTCAAAATTAACGTAATTCAATAAATCTAGATTTATCCCAATTGTCCATATTCTAACTTAAAAGCCTATAAATGGAAGTTATAATCCATTGTGGATATACATCATCAAAAAATTGAAGTGATACCAAAATAATCTTGTGCATTTATAAAAAAATCGATAAATTATGTCCATATGATATTGAAATTCATTTTTCTTAGAGAAGTGAATTGAGCATCCACATACCAAGAATTAAGAGCAAATCAAAATCCAAAAATGGAGGAGCTGATTTTACTTTGTTAGTATGGTGTGTTTTTAAGTATTATTTTCTTTATCTCTTTTGATCGAATAGCATAATATAAGGTTTTAGTTAAGTCTTAGCATTTTAAGTTCATTTTTCATTTGATTTATAGCTTATGTAGGTTCTAAAATTATAGATATCACATTCTACCACTCCTAATGGGACCATTCCCAAATCTTGTTCATTATAATTGCATTTCTTAGGATTATTATATCATTTTTGAACTCTATTGAGCATAACTATTTAATCTTGGTCTATAAGGTTGTTTGTGCTATTATAGGATCCATTTTTATTTTTTTATAAGTTTATGTACATGTCCCTATGTAACGGTAGTTTCATCTTGGATAACAATAGTTTTATGTTATGTAACAGTGGTTTCATGTAGGTGAACAATGGTTTTATTCTATGAAATGATGGGTTCATCATATGTATTTATGGTTTTGTTTCTAATTTATTTTGGGACTTTCTGTCTATTCTCAACTTTCTACTTTAGTTTTAAATCCTTTTTGTCTTACCACCATTTTTTTGTCTGTCATTCTTTTGCTTTTGGGCTATTCTATTTTTTGTTTTTGGATTTTCTATAGAACAATGGTTTTGTTGCATAAAATGACAAATTCATGTAAAGCTTCAATGGTTTCATATTAAAAAATAGAGGTTTCATTCTGATGAAAGATGATTTTTTTCTAATTATTTATTCCTCTTAATTTTTGACTTAAGATTATTGTTTCGAGTCTTTCTTGCTTTTACAACTTTCTAACACTCTTATCTGCTATTTTCCCTATTTTTGGCTTACTATTTTCTATTTTTTGGTCTATACAACAATATTTTTGTTGAACAAAATGGTGAATTTGTTGCACAGAACAATGGTTTTGTAGCACATTTTATTCAATATTTTAGATTTTTTGAACCACATTTTGATGGTTTTGTCCCACATTTTGATGATTTTGTAAGCAATGATTTTTATTTGATTTCTAACTAATTTTATGTTTATACAATTTTTTTTTTTTTTTTTTTTGTAACATCAATTTTGTTCTAGAGATTTTTTTTTTCATTAACTTTTCTTTTGGCTAACTTTTGGGGTTTTTTGGTTGCCTACTACTAACAATTTTTATGTAAGATCAATTGCCAAAGACCTAAAAACTAAACCAAAGAACACTTTTCTTTTTTTTTTGCTAACATTTTTTTTTTCAAAGTTTTGTTTAATTGAATAAGTAGTAATTAATTCATTTTATTTCCTTATATAATTGATTATTTATATTATAATAATTACATACCTTATTTCCTTACATCATACATGTGATGATAATTAGAAATTAGAAACAATTGTTGTAATTTGGTGTTACCTGAGTTATTGTCACGTATGCTCTTTCCCCACATCATATTGGTGATGATCCTTGGAATCAATTACTGAGAATAGTCTCATTTTTAAATTTATTAGGGCCTTTATCGACCATTAGTTTCACCACCATGCAGTAGGCAAAACATCATGTACTAATGTCGTATACAAAGTGAGGACCAATTATTTCAATTACCTAAGTAGTTATGTGTTTTAAGTGCACCATGACATAAGGAGGTTCATCCTATAATACCCAAGGTTTTATTAGCTACCTCAAAGTTATATTTTTTGATGACACTCTAATGAAATCCTATAGATGGATTGTGCATATAGGAACTAAACCCTTTTGTGTAGTCTGCTAATGAAATTCTTCCATGATCTTGAGCCTCATCATACAAAAAGGTATATAGAAAACATCCCCTAATTAAAATTGTAAAAAAACTTAAGCCTTAATAATCCATTCAACTATTTTAATTATAGTACATCGATAAGTAGTTAGGTCCAGGAAGTTACTCTCAACTTACCCTCAAAACTAGGTTTAGTGGGCTATAAGTATGGTTCTACATCCTTAGTACTTTGAAACATTAGGTTGACACTTTCCAATGGAAGAATCAATATATATGAGAGCCTATAAGTATTTAAATTCCCTTTCTTACCTTTTATGCTTTATATGATTTTCATTCTTATTGTATCTAGTTAGACTTGTGCATTATATTTTTTTTTATGTCCTTGTAGTAAACCAGTAATGGACAATTTTTGTGTGTTTTGAAAGCCAAACTTTGTATTTTGAATACAAAACTAAGTTTAGACACCTAAAAATTTCAAAAAATAGTTTTTTGTGTCACACTACCTTTAGACCTTTATCTAGACCCCTTTATAACTCAACATTACCAAACCCCCTTGAAATGCATCATATAATTCACCCTTTTTTCACTAGTTTTCCCCAAGGCCTACGACCACCAATGGTTAAGGCAACCATCGATGGTTATAACCACCGTCGATGGTTGGATTCCCCACCTTGACTTAAAACTTTAAAACTTTGCCAACTCTTTATGTGAGATTAGAAACTCTCAAAATGGTAACTTGTGTTTAAAACAAAGCTTTTAAAGCTACACAAATAGGAAACTTTATCCTCCATCAAATTGGTAAATTCCTTTATTTCATTTAGTAGCTTCTACCTATAAAAGAAGCAGAGGAGGAAGTGAGAAGGGAGGAGCAATTAGTTATCAAGGATTCAAGATTTCTTCAACGTCCTTACTAATAAGCAAGCATTGTCACTAGAGATCCAAAACTCTATCAAAATCACTTTAAAAAATCCAAAGCACTATTACTTTGGCTGCATCACCCCAAGATTCTTACATTCAATTCTAGGTATTTTGTGCTTGTGTTATTTGGTTTATCTAGTTTCCAATCCTTTTACCTTATCAAATCCACCAATACCCCACTTTACACTTCCCAACCCCATATCCAACCTCTATTTGACCAAAGTCCCATTCTTTACTTCCTAAGTTATTCACCCCAAATTTTCATAAGAAACCACCAATGGTTACCTAACCATCGACAGTCATCTATAACCACTGATAATTGACCAACCATTGATGGTTTACCTCAACCACTGATGGTTCTCTTAACTATTGATGATTCACTGTGGCATCATTTTCTAGAAAGACTTTTTCATCCTTTTACCTCAAATCAAGATCCACTTTCTATGTTTCCCTCTAACCATAGTACCCTCTCTGATTTTTTGAACATGACCTTGACCACCCTAACATCAAATTTTTATCAATTTATTTAATAAGAAAGTTATCTTTTAATTTATAGCATGCCTTTACTTTCTTATCATTGAATGTACATATCTTCTCTTATCATTTTAGACTTGATTGTCATAAAATTGGATTGACAACCTCTTAGAAAGCATTGTGCTTCTTGGATCTAGCTCATGATAGGAAATCTACTCAACCAAACATCTAACAACCCCCTTTCAAGTGTCTATGTTATTTACAGGTTATTCCTTCCTAGCCAAAGAGGAGTTCCCACTTTCATCTAGATTCATGCAAACATTTCACTATGTATTACTTTACACACCCCATTACTATATTTATTTTATCTAATTTCAAAATTAAGAAATGAGGAAAATAAATCGAAACATTTTGGCATGCCTGATGAAACCCAATTCCCTTTTCTTCCTTTATTGTTTGCTCATTGAATGAAATATGAAAGTTTCCTTTTGGGCATATTTAAACCTTTTACATTCATTGATTGCTTGTTGATATTAGTTCATCTAGTAACTTAGGAGGTAAATTAATTTATCATAGCTTTCACATTTGTTATCACACACAAAATTGAACCATAAAACAATTAACACATCAAAACATAGCTGAGACAAGCCCCAACTATGAATTCATCACCTAGCAAAAACCTTAACCCTTCTCATCTATCCTAATTGGATTTCACCACCAAGGGGAGAACTAACTCATCTCTTTGATTGAGTATAAAATTTTAACTCAATATATTTTGGATAAGCACCCAAAACTCTTATCACTATAGGACTATGAAGTGAGGGTGTAGGCCCCAATATCAAGCCACATACCAAAGTCCAACATAGATTTTATCTCTTATGAGCACATGAACAACTTGAAACCAACCATAGATTGCACTTTAGTACCTGATTTATAAGCCAAACTCCCTCTTCACACTCTCTAAGTTATAATCCAAAAGTGATTTAAAATGAATCCTAGGATACATGTGCTTTTAATGTATGCATTGATTATTTTGAGTTCTTTTGGTTGCTCTTTGTTCGAGGTGTGAGTTTTACCATAATATTCCCCAATTTCTCATATGGTATTTACTAGACAACTAATAAATAAAATCAACCAACAACCACCATCCTCTTATTCCTCTATGGAGTACAATTCTAATGATGATGGGTCACCTCATTCCCCCCCTCCTACCCAAATTCTGATTGTATTTGAAGGTGATGTTGAATTAACCACCTTCCTTGACAATAATCAAGTATCTCTTCAACACTACGTTAACACCATGCCTCATCATAGCTCCATTTGTTTGGTTCCCCTATCAACCTTTCTTATGGAATACCATCCCATCTTATGGTGGGTACTACCTCAACCTAGCCTTTGCTAACCCAAGCCTCATATTCTTCTAACATTCAATCCACCACCACTACCCAAAACCCACTAACCAAACACTGTTAAGCATGAGATATACTAAGAGTGAGGGGTGAATCAATGTACAATATATCTTATAATACTTTTACTTAATCAAACTCCACTTAACCATACATTCAAGATATGTAATAAAATTGAAACAATAACATGCACCACAAAAAAGAGAGAGAGACACCAAATTTTTATGTGGAAACCCAATGTGAGAAAAACCACAGAGAACAATCTCAAGTATATGAATGAGAACCAACTCAAATTAAAAAGTTCACAAGCACTAACTTGTAGGAGCACCAACCCCTCTTATGTAAAACATGACTATCTCTCAATATTGCTTTCTCAACAAATGATAAAACTTTACTATAGATGTTTCTCTTCTCTCCTCTTTTCTTATATAAAACAATTAAAAACTATGCAATCTCTTGCATATTTAAAATGGCTTCCCAAGACTTATTTTATAGCTTTCTAAATGACCTTTGGCATTCACCCTTTGTGACCCTTCAATGCACATGGAAAAATGGTGCCAAACTTGCATGACCCTTTGAATCCTTTCATTTAAAAAATCACATGGTGACCCTTCATGAGCAAATGCGTCCTTCCCCTTTTGTCTTTATCTTGGTGACTTTTTGAATTCCTTAAGATGACTCTTCATGGAGAAATGTGTCTGTCCCTCTTTTGTCTTCACTTGGTGACTCTTTGAATTCCTCAAGGTGACCCTTCATGAGAAAATGCATCCTTTCCATCTTTTGTGTTTATCTTGTGACTCTTTGACTTCTTCATGGGCCCTCTTTTGAATGAATGCAACCAAAAATATATTTTTTAATATTAAAAAATATCAACACACTTTAGCCAAACTATGAACATTAAAAACACCTTAAGACATTAAATGATATAGGGCCTTTGTCACCAATAATGTTAGACCTTTGACATCAATGATAATATTTCTAACAAACACCTCCTACCACACCCCATATTTCACATATAGGTTCAATTCTACCTATATTTACCTATACTCTAATTACCATGGGGTTATCTTCTACCCTTTCCTCTTCCCTTCCCTTTGTCTCAACTAGTACCTCCACCGCTACCTCATTTTAAAATCTAGTGCTTTCTATACCCCAAACACTTCCACCTATTAACACTAGAGTCCCCACCCAACCTTTACCTACCCAACTTCCACTTGCCACCTCAACCATACCTTTTAGCTAACCTACATCCATTCCCCAATAAGTACCTATGACAAACTATCAGTATGGGTAGATACCACCTTACACTCAACCATTTGTGCCTATCATCTCTTATATAGTACCATCTCAACCAATTTTTACCACTTACCAATATATAGAATATTCAATCCCTTCTACTACTTATCTTTATATAACTACCATTCAACCCCAACAAAATTTACCCCTCAAATATGCATCTTCCCAATCTCCGTCAGATTTGATCAAGATGCTAATAGAAAATATGACTAACTTGAAATCATCTATTTCTAGATCTCATACACTCTTATCCTATGACCAAATTTTCAATGAACCTATTCATCCATATGTTCCCATCCACTCTTATCCTCCCGAATGGTAATTACCTAAATTTTCCAAATTCTAAGGCAAGGAGGATCCCCAATAACATTTGAGAGCATTTTGTCACTCTTGTTACTTGATTGCATATGATGATGCTTTCCTCCTCTAGACCTTCCCAATGTATTTATTAGGACCCACCCTTGATTTGTATAACTCTCTCTACACATTCCATCTTCTCCTTCTCCCAACTAGCACAAATATTTATAGAACATTTCTCGATAAACATAACTAAAAAGGTTTCCATAACTGACCTCTATTCTATCAAACAATTTGATGATGAGTCAATTATTGATTTTGTGGCTAAATGGAGAGGCCTCATTAATTATCTCACTTTCACCTTACCCAACCCAAATTAATCAAAATTTTCTCTATAGGTTGTGTTAAGCATATTTCACCTACTCTTCAATTTCAAACTTTTTGAACATTTGATGAGGCATTCACCATGGCATGAAAAAACTCAAAAATCATGCCATTGATGAGAAACTAGAATTGAAAAATAAGAGTTCTAATTTCAAACCCAATGACCCTCCCTCTACTAAAACCACCAAAAAATCCAATACTAAGGCAAAAATATCCACAAATTTGGTGGTTTTAAAACTGCCCCACCACTAACTATTAAACAATCACATCAAAATAATTATTCCAAACCTCCTTATCAATAAAATCGGACCCAAAATTGAGCATCCCCAAGACAATATACTCCCATTGGGGATTCATATACATTTATTTTGGATAATTTTCTCAAGTCTAACTTTATCCAACTTCTACCAATTAAATCACCCCAACAATTTGATTCTTCTCGCCCCATACCCAGGTGGTATAACAAAAACGACCATTGTGCCTTTCACTGAACTATTAGACATGACATTGATAGATGTAATACCTTTAAAATTATTGTCCAAAATATAATTTATAGTGGGGATATTGAATTTTATAAACCTAATTCACCCCCTAATCAATCTATTTACATTTTCTATAAGCCTTTCCTAAATTATGCTCTTTCCACCCAACATCATGACAGTAAACCTGAATCTTCTAACTCCCATGAGGCACATATAATCAATGTTATTAGTAATGATACCATAATTGAAGATACCATTACCTCAATCAACCTAATAGAGGAAAACAATCCTTTAAATACCCAAATGGAGTAATTAACCACTTCTCTCTCCTCACTTGATGTAACCATTTTACCTACTCCTCCTTTTGTGAAAACAACCAAGGAGATACCCATTATTTCAACTAATTCTTCCACTCCTCCAATATAAGTAGTATAATCACCTACTAATTTGAATGACCAAGCCAAGGAAGAAACCATACCCATTATTTCCCTTGAGGACACCACACCTACCTCTCCTATCATAGAACCATCTTTGGAAACCATTTCCCAAAAGGAGGTCACCTCATCTACCTAATTGCCACCTTTGAAACCTTCCACTAAAGATACCAATACTGGAACCACTCCTTCTTTAACTAAGGGATAAATATTCAATACTAATGCTCAAGGAAATACCCCCATTTATAATCCCTTCTCTAGGTTGGTCCAAAGTTTAGAGTTCACATTCTAGCCTAACTTTGATAGAGCCACCTTTTGGCATCAACTTGGCCTTCCTTATCAAAATAAATATGACTCCTCAAATTCTCTTGAGTCCATACTTAAAACCATTATTACCACCCTACCAACCACCTCCTCTAAAGTCATAAATGAATCATCTTGAATAATTCCACCTAAAATTACCAAGTTACCTCATGTTTCTTTCACCAAACTGATCAAGAATCTAGGGATCCTTCCCACACCTAGTCACACTCACCCTCCTTTAAGATTGGACTTAACCCCATCAAACTGATCAAATCCTAATCTCATTATGTCCCTTAAGAAGGAAGGACTACCCAAACCTCCAAAACTAAATAGACCCATACCACCTCCTTCACATTTACCTTCTATATTAGGACCACATCCCTCCACTATCTCTATTACTTATTCTTCCTCCAAGAATCCATCTCCCTTTTCTCCACCTATGAATACCAAACCTTCAATTTCTTCATCATTCCTAACCAATCTTTCCCCATATACCTTCCCACCTATAACCAAACCTTATGCATTCAAACTTCCAACCCCTAAGACAATCATGTCTAAGCAAACTCAATCAAAACCCCTAATCAAGATCATTATCGTGACCACAATTTCCTTTAATAAGTCTACTCTTAGTAAATCTCCCACTCCTAAAACAAAAAACCAACAACCTTCAACACCTTTTTTGGAGTCCTACACAACTATTTTTCAAAGGTTGTTGCAAAAATCCTCCATTAGCTTGCTTCTAATTAAACCTTTTGACCCCACCCATCCTAAACCAACTTGGTTCAATGATAATTTGATTTGTATTTATGATAAGACTCTTGGACATGATATGGAGAATTTCAAAGATCTCTAAACATTTATCCATAATTTGTTGGAATAATATGATCTATTGAAGGAGCCCATTTTACCTCCACTACCAATCTTACCATGAACCCAACCTACCCAACCTCTACCTACTATACCACTCCTACCTAAGAGTTACAATGAGGAACCAAAGTAAATATCAAGCCCCCTTATCCAAACCATTCATATGGTTACCCAGTCTTGGGCCTAACAGAAGGAAAAGGTGAAAGCCAATGTAACTATCCCCTGGATTTATCCTTCAGCCTCTCAACTTGTCAACCAAACCTAAGCATCTCTATATCTACCCTCACAAACATCAAAACCAAAAGTTTTCTTTTTTGGAGCTCCACCTCCCAACCCTACTCCATTCATCCAATAGCTTATGTTGAAACAACTTCACCAAACACCAATGAAAATGAGATTTTATGATTTAATTAACACCTCACCTCAACATTGCCAAGCATTAATTAAGGTTTTTCATTCCATCAAGGTTCAAATATATGATCCATAAGCACTTGCATCCTTTATTAGAATCCTCTACCAAGATGCCCTTGTCACTTTTAAGGATTTGAAAATCCCACCTTTTCATATTGAAAATCTTGATCCACCCCTCTTCATTACAACATACATGAATCAAACCCATGTCAAATGAGTAATAATTGATGGAGGAACTAGCATCAACATTATCTCCTCCTATGTATATGATCAACTACAATTGCCCATAAACATCATTTCCAAGGGTACAATGGTCCTTCACTCTTTTAATGATGTGATGGCCACTACCTTAGTGATCGTGGTCCTCCACATCTGATTAGGGCCAAAAACCATTCTCAAGCTATTTTACATTATTGAGGGTGAGTTCAAATATAATGTGTTACTTCGATACCCTTGGATCCATGAAATGGATTGTGTCCTTTCACTTTACACTGATGCATCAAATTTGAGTATGAGGGACCAGTTATTACAATAAAATCTTATCCTAGTCCCTTTACTTCTTGCAATATGACATATCATCTTAATGATATTATCATTCCTCCATCATCCACCTCATGACCTACTTCTGATCAAGCCACTACATCACCCACCATCATTAACATTTTCCCTCACCATAATGATGAAGCATCCACTAGCTCATCTATTCCCTCATCATAAATTTTGGTAGAAGACCCCTTGTAATCAACATTTCAATGATTCTCATTGGGGGAATATCACCTTCTTGAATTAGATACCTTTCCTACTCTACATGAATATGGGAATATTCAAAATGACCCTTCCTATGAACCCAACATCAACACCTTTATCCCTTTTGGTCTCACCAACAACCAAATAAATTTTATTTATGGGGGACTTGATCAAAAACTTCTTGCTTCCATCACCACTCCATATATCTAAAATTCACCCCCAAATTTTCTTACCTAAGAAAACTAACCTTTTATAAAACCTACCTTTACTGGTACACTTGGAATGGGTTTGGTCTTGGCCTCTATGAAAAAGGACCTCATGAGTTTCCTATTATCAAAACCTAGAAACCTCATGAGTTATTTGGACTAGGGTTTGAACCACCAAAAGATCCCACATTACCAAAACCTATCACTACCACTACTGAATAAATTCCATCCTCACTAACCCCATCTTACTAATATAAAGAGTCTGATGTAATCCCCTCTAACTTTTTTTTATCAATATTATTAGCTTGGGTACCTTGACATATCAAAAAGATGGCCAAACCAAAACCATTCCTCCCATCCACCCATAATTGATTGAACATGACTCACCCACTATTAACACCATTTACCATCAAGATGACAATGCCATTTTCACCTATCTTAGTATGAGGGATTCTTTTATACATAAATCTATCCCTCCTATGAAATAACCATGCTAAATGAATCAACCACTAATATTAATTTTGGTACTTAGGAGGACCTTCGTATCATCAAAATAGGCCAATCTTTAACCCCTAAAGAACATCATAACTACCCTTCTTTCCTTCATGACTGTAGCATACTGTTTGCTTGGTCCTATTAGGATATGCCTAGAATTGATCCTTCTATTTCTCTCCATAACATCATCACTCATCTTGAAGTTAAGCCAGTTCGACAAAAACTTCATCGTATGCATCCCCACATAGCTCTTCTCATCAAAGAATAACTTTAATGCCTCTTATCTATTAACTTTATCCATCCCATTTACTATTCATAATGGGTTTCTAAAATCATTCCCATTACCAAACCTATAGGGGGCCTTCACCTCTGCATTGAATTTTGTGACCTTAATCTTGCTTATCCTAAAGATGACATTCCCCTACCTAACATTGATCAACTAGTTGATCTCATGGCTAGCCATGAAATTCTATCTCTCATGGATGGTTTCTTAGGATATAATAAAATATTAATTACCCCTAAAGATTAACATAAAACTTCTTTTATCACCCCATGGGGAACTTTTTGATATCTAGTTATGTTCTTTGGACTAAAGAATCTAGGGGCAACCTATCAGTGGGCCATGCACTATATCTTTCATGACCTCATTCATAAAATTGTTAAGGATTATGTGGATGATCTCTTAGGGAAATACAAACATCACCAAGACCATTTTATTATTCTCACCATCATATTATAATGATTAATTTATTATAATGGTAGGCTCAATCCCAAAAAGTGTATCTTTGGATTCCTATCAGGCAAACTCATTGGATTTATTATCTCTCTTCATGGAATTGAAATATACCTTGCTAAGGTTAGAGCTATTTTGGAGATGCCATCTCCTACTAACCTTACTCAACTTCACAACCTATAATGCAAACTTCAATTGATCTAGTACTTTATATCCCAAGTATCTAACAAATTCCAACCCTTTCACCACCTCCTAGATAAAGATGTCTCCTTCAAATAGACCAATGAATTCCAACAGGCCTTTGATGCAATTAGGAGTATCTTCTTTCTCCACCTATCCTTATTCCTCCTAAAGAGGAAAAACCCTTTTATCTATATATATCTACCACTGATCATTCCTTGGGGGCCATGCTCACTCATCATGATGAATATAATAAAGAGTAGGCCATATACTACATCAGTCACACCCTAATTGAATATGAAACCCAGTATACACATCTTGAAAAACTTTGCCTTGCCTTATTTTTCATAGCCTCTAAGCTCCATCATTATATTCTTATTCATAAAACTTATGTCATCACTAATACCGACCCCCTCAAGTATATGTACTCTAAGCCATATCAAAACTAATGTATGGCTAAGTGGATCATGCTTATAACTGAGTTTGATCTTGAGTTTCTCCCACAAAAATCCATTAAGGATAGGTCATAACTAACCAATTAGCTGAATCCCCTCTATTTTATAACCAACCTCTTCCTCTTACCTTTCTAGATGAGTCTATTACAACCCTTTCTTCAAAATAACCCACCTACCAAATGACCATGTTTTTTAATGTTTATGCCAACAAAAAACATGTTATCAAAATTCCAAAATGGATAACCTCTTGCCCTTTCCTTTAAGATTGACATTGAATGAACTAATAACATAGCTAAATACGAAGCCTTAGTCATATTTCTTGAAAGAAATTTATGTCTCAATACCAATACCAATAAAAAAAATTTATGTCTAAATACATCACTTACAATATCATCATATCCGTTATTTTAAACTAATTTAAATTAAAATAGTTTAGTCACCACATTGTCATCACCATGTCTTAACTAACCAATCACCATACACATAATCATAACCAAAAATACTCATAGCATAGTGATAATTGTATATCAACATCCTAATTCACATAAATATAACCATAATGACATCATCATCATACCTAAACTAAAAATTATAAACAACAATCATGCCCTTAATCATCAAAATCAACATCACATCCTCATAACCATAATCATAAGAATAATCATAAAAATCATCATAATCATAAAATGCATAATCATAAACCACATCAACATCCTCATCCATGTAATCAACATGAGCATAAACATCATCATAAATATAATCATCAACATGATCAAAATATAAAATAATACATATTTGTCTCTCTCATAACTACATCTCACTTCATCAGAATATATATATATATATATATATATATATATATATATATATATATATATATATATATATACACACACACACATCATCAAGATATCATTTATCAAGGACCTAAAACACCAGATCTAAAACCACCTATACGTACTCCACCATTTGGTGGTGGACCCCTTGATGTACCTATATATGTTGTAGTCGATGCCCATTGACTTGGTGTACCTACTATTGGACCTTCAACTAGGTTAGACCTATACTCCCTATATCTCATCACATCTAGCAACTAGGCTAACACCATAGCCTCATAGTATCAAAGCTCTTGAATGGTGCCCAGGTACCATGTCCTTAGAATTGAGTCCACTACTCTTCCCCTTGCCATAGTCACCCTTGCTCTCTATCTCAAGGCATCTAATTCATATGTGACTATCTCAAGGTTGGCCCTCACCATGTCTCACTTTCCTATCAGAGTGGCTACCTACCCCTATAAAGTGACTATCTATGCCTATAACATATCTACCTATCCCTATAAACCTATCACTTGGGCCTGTGATACTATAAGGGTTGTTACTATCTAGTCATCTAGTCATCTACCCTATACCTATGTAGGATCAACATCTATAGGTTGTTGGTCTCTACCCCCCATCTAAAATCTATTGCCACATACCTAGCCTGATACCATCCCATATATCCATTAATCACTCTCGCATCATCTATAAGATCTCTCACTATAAGCTCCTCATAATCTAACATAATAACATTTGGTTGTGGCTCCAAAAGTGGGTACTTTTTATCCTCCTTCCTATGATGCTAAACATCTGGGAGTGTATCTTCCATGAGACCAAACTACCTCTAAACTTGATCCATTGAGATGCACTTGGTCTTGCCATCCCATCAGCCATAAACCCACTACCACCTCTATAATGATAATGTGTGATACCTCTAACTTGTCCACAGGGGCCAACTCATATAAGGTCTATATGTAATATCTCCTCCTATCAAGCCCTCTAAATCATTTTAAAACCAATCTATATCCCTCGCTCTACCACCAGCTCCTAACAATGAAAAATCACCTCACCACCTTATGAAGCCAACCCTATAGTCAATAGGTGCATATCTATCCCATGGGAGCCCAAGTGGTCTCAATACCCATAGTGCTCATATGACCAATAGTGGAACATGAAGCTAACACTGATCTTGTATCATCTTTACACTCTAAAGGTCTAAAGCTCTCTATATATTTTCACAAGTAACACTAAGGCCCATCCAAAAATCATACCCCCTAAAAACATCTCTATCAGCACTCCCAATAGTAAGAATTAAAATTGATCACTACTCAAATCTAGTACTTCAAAGTAGGATATACCCATTATCATCATGGTCAAAAGGCATCTATCCTATGGGACCCTCTAGTATAATGACCCATAGTACACTCTACCAATATGGTACCTTACATAGATTTGATCTGCACCATATATCAATTTCATAAAGTAATATTTCTCATCTTTCTTCAGGTGGTATATCATCTCCCCCTAAATCGATAGCCACATAATCCTATGAACATCCTCAATAGATAAACATCTCTCTAGTCAGTAACAAGGAGGTTTTTGTGGTAGGGTCCCATCTCTCGATGAGTGCCACAATCATCACCATGTCACATGAAAGGTGTTGGTAGTGTCTCATGGCCCCTAGGCCCACATCCTCCATCTATATTTACTTTACATTAGTCATCCCATCATGCACTTATGCTAATATCTTAGGGACTTTTTCCTTCATCTAAATCTACTCACGGGTCTACGCAATAATCACAAAAACATTAATAGTTTTAAGTTTCCCTCTCTTACTAACCTATAATCTCTATTTTCACCCATTTTCACATGTCCCTATTAACTTATAATATCTACCTCAGATCCACTCTATCATCTTTCAACTCTTTCCACCCTAACATTATGTTGTATCTTAGACCCATTACCCACCCTCACCTATTTTTCACCTAGACCCCTTTTCATTAACCTTACTACCTTCTAGGGTTGGCCCTCTTTTGGATAACTACCAATAGTTTAGGGAACCATCAATGTTCCTTAGGGATATTCCCCCCCCCCCCCACGATTGATCATTGATAGTTGGGTCTAATTGTCAATGATCACTATGTGTGACTACTGGTGGTGAAACCCAACCACTTGATCCTAACCTAAAACCCTAATCAAACTACACATGCAATAAATAAATAAATGCCTAACCATTTACTTCCTATTTTCACTTCCTCATGCTCCCCCCTCCTTTTTTTACCCATTTTTCACCTGTTTCCAACCCCAAGGCATCTAGGCCCAGACTTGATATATCCCCCAACCTACTTTTATTTTCTCTAATGTTCTCCACCTTTTTCCTAATACCTAAATTATTACCATTTTATAAATTTTACAATAAACCTTACCTCATTTTGTGATCAATGGCATGGTCAGATCCCTCTCACCACTACTCAGTCACATCCTCATCCTCCCTCCACTACACTTGAACACATAAACTTGATCAATCACAAATCTCCACCTTATTAAGCTACATGATCTACAACCCATCAAAATCACTTAAGACACTATACACTATTTTACAAAGTCAATGAATGAACAAGAATTCTTGTTTTTACTTTTACCATTTAGCTTTTTAGGGTTTCACCCTAACTATTGATAGTTATGGTAACCACTAATGGTTACCCCTTTGGGCACCCCAACCATTGACAGTTCATCTACCCTCACCTTTCTCTATACTTTGTCAACCTAACATTTCATCATCAACCCACTCCTACCTAGAAATACATTTGGCCTAAAGTTCCTCTTGGATACTCTATCCAGGGAACTATGTAGGCAACATCCTCTCACCTAGTGTAGGTGGAGTCAACTTAGCCATCTTCCAACCTAACCTCTTTAACCCAACCTCTTCACATTTTTTGTGATGACTTTTCATGGTCCTTTTATTACACTAACCTATTTTGACAAATTTGACCATTTTCACATTACACCACCTCATGCGCAAATCAACCAATTATGTTGTTTAGCGAGAGTGCTTCCTCACCTGGATACCTACAAATGACATAGAACTTATCTAAATGGATTGATGGGAATGAACTAATCAGATATGACCAAAACTATGGCTTGATTACCCTCTCTTGTATTTCTATCACTTCACCTTATTTTACAACATTGACAATTTTAATGGTTGCATGATCTTGCTTATCACTCTTCATCACTTTTGTGCATGGGTTCATGTCACAACTACCCAACATATTTTGTGTCACCCACCTTATACCAATTATCAAACCCTAACCTAATTTTATTTTTACCTCATTTGTTTCCTAGTTTTAGGGGGAATAACCTCTTCTCCTACTTGGGGTAACTAGACCTAGAATTTGACTAGCTTCTTATTTTTGTTTTGTAGCTTGCCTAAAGCTACATAACAAAAGGGGAAAAATTTAGACACATAAGACCTACACATGATAGTTTTTTGTGTCACACTACCTTTATACCTTTATCTATACTCCTTTATAACTCAACATTACCAAACCCCCTTAAAACAACTCTTTGTGTGAGATTAACAACTCTCAAAATAGACACTTGTCTTTAAAATCAAGCTTTTAAAGCTACAAAAATAAGCAACTTTATCCTCCATAAAATTAGTAACTTATTTTATTTCATTTAGTAACTTCTACCTATAAAAGGAGTAGAGGAGGAAGTGAGAAAGGAGGATCAATAAGTTATCAAGGATTCAAGCTTTCTTTAGCATCCATACCAATGAGCAAGCATTGTCACTAGAGATCCAAAAATCTATTGAAATCACTTCGAAAGCCCCAAAGCATTATTACTCTAGCCATATCATCCAAAAATTCCTCCACTTAGTTATATGTATTTTGTGCTTGTGTTCTTTGGTTTATCTAGTTTATAATCCATTTACCTTATCAGATCCACCAATACCCCACTTTACACTTCCCAACCCTATATCCAATTTCTATTTGACCAAAGTCCCATTTTGTGCTCCCTAAGTTATTCACCCCAAATTTACATAGGCAATTGTATACGATTATCTAATTGTTGATGGTAATTTATAACAACTAATAGTTGACCAAATGCTGGTGATTTATCTCAACTGCTAATAGTTATCCTAATTGTCGATGGTTCACTATGGCATCATTTTCCAGCAAGCCTTTTTCACCCTTTTGCCTCAAATCAAGATCCACTTTCTATGTTTCCCTTTGACCACACTACCCTCTCTAATTTTTTGAACCTAACCTTGACCACCAAAGCATCAAAATTTTATCAATTTATTTAATAAGAAAGTTATCTTTTACTTTCTAGCATGCCTTTACTTTCTTATCATTGAATGCACATATCTTGTTTTATCATTTCAGAATTGATTATCATAAAATTATATTGATATCCTCTTAAAAAACATTGTGTTTCTTGGATCTAGCTCACTCTAGGCAATCCACTCAACCAAACATCTAAAACCCCACTTTCAAGTGTTTGTGTTATTTTTAGGTTATTCGTTTCTAGCCGAAGAGGATTTCCCACTTTATTCAAGATTCACATGCACATTTCACCAAGTATTTCCTTATACACCCCATTACTAAATTTGTTTTATTTAATTTAAAAATTAAGAAATGAGGAAAATAAATTGAAACACTAAGTCTTTAATTAAGATTACTTTATCTAAATAAATCCAAATGCCAAGCAACTCAAAAATATTATAAGACAATTGTATTTTTAGTTTGGATTGATATACCTTTTGAGTCAAACATTAATATTTGAACAATGTCTCCAAGCACTAGGATAACAAGTTAAGGTTTATCATAATGATAACACACCCTCCCAAGATGAATAAAAACATGATATTAATTTTCATAAGGAATAACCATCCCAAGGTACTAATTGCCTCATATAAAATAAGAATGAAACTTTTTTACAAATCTTAGGGCCAGGAGCCAAGTTTACACTTGATTTTGATCCTACATACTTATCTCTCCTAACTAATAAGGAAAGTGTAACAGCTCTTACACATGATAAAGGAAAATATAAATATTTATTAAGAAAGAAAAAGGCCATCATAATATCATCTAATAAAAATTATATTTTTTTTTCCCATACTTATATGGATAAGGGAAAATTAGTTTTAGATGACACATCCCATGCCTTTACCCTTACAGACAATATCAAAAAATTAACTAAAGAACTAACTGATCTTGAGTCCGTCACCAAATCAAACAATCCAAATCAAAATCAAAGTCCAAGTCAAAATCAATATCAAAATTTAAATAAACAATCCAATTAAAATACAAATCCAACTCAATATCAAAATCTAAATCAACAATCCAATTAAAATCCAAATCAATATCAAAATAAAATTCTTAATCTAAATCAAAACCAAAGTCCAAATCAATATCATAGTCAAAATCCTAATCAAAATTAATATCATAGTGAAAATCAAAATCAAAATCAAAGCCAAAACCCAAACCCATTGTCATCTTCACCACTTAAAGACATGGAATTTTTCCAATAATGGTAAAACATGAAGGATAAAATATGAGGATTGCATGATGAAATATATTCTCAAAGAAAAAATAAGTTTTAAGAACTGTGTCCTAATCCATCTGACATAAACATGATGAAAGTACCTTTTCATGTTCATTTTAAGCCTTAAAAGATTAACAAGTATAAGGGAAAAGGTGTTCCTAGGGAAAACATCAAAGAGTTTTACATGGCATGTCAAGAGAGGTTACTTATAGTGATAACTATCTACTTAGAATTTTTCCATGTAGCCTAGGGGGTCAAGCCTTAGAATGGTCCGTACATATACCAAAGGGGTCCATAGCTATTTTGTAGATAGTTTTGAGAGATTTGTAAAATAATTTTATCCTAATGTTGAACATTAATCGACTATGTTAGACTTTTTCAATAAAAAAACACAAGGAGAGTTTATCCTCTTTCTTACAAATATGGCATGCACTAGCAAGTCGATTTCCATGTTCACTTCATAAAAAATATCAATCTTAAAATGGCCTTTCAAATTCAACTCCATTGTGCCACATTATTTGATGAATTAATTAAAAAGGGATTTAAAATTGAAAGAGCACTCATTGACAAAAGCCTTGTCAAAATTTACACTAAAAATAATCAAAATCAAACTCAAAATTAAAAACCCAAGTTATTTGTTAAAAATAAGAACATGGTAGGAGATAGGGTAATTGATATCAAATGCATCCAAAATATCAAAACCATCAACAATATTAGTGTACCTAATGGCCAAACTAGGTAAGACTTTAGGAAAATAACTTATAGTCCCTTGGGGGTAACACTTGAAGTAGTATTTCAAAAATTTATAGTCACTAATATGATCACACGTACAAACACAAGATCCTTTGATGAAAATGGTCCAAAACCTAAATGGTATAAAGAAGAGGAATGTTACACATACCATAAGATTAAAGGGAACTCCACAAACATATGTTTGAGACTTAAAAACTATTTCCAAGATTTAATTGATCACAGTGATAGAATTAGAGAATCTTGTGTCCAAATTAAACAATCAAAAGTTAGGGATATATCAAGATCCCTTCCCAAAACATGAGTAGAGTCTTGATAATCAAATATGGATAATCATGTTTCTATCATAAAAATCATATCCCAATATTACACCATCACTATGAGGTACATAAAATTATCATACCAAGTGTTATTTTCCCCACCTTTAAAGGTGATTATAATATTATCAAATAAATTGAGAAAACATTGAACCAAATTTATATTTTAGACATTCTCAAGACATCCACTACCTATAAGGGCATTTTGTAGAAAAAATTACAAGAGTCAAAATTTCCAAAAAACATTCATCCATCTAACTTCCAAGCATTTTTAGGACATTTATCCTCCAATAATTAAGTGTATACACCCTAAATTGGTCAATCAACCACACATATCATGTCTTTTTATAGTCCTTCCATAGGATACTTTGACTAGAGAATATGAGCTTTGTTCACATTTATCCATATCTTTCATTTTATTCATTTGGGTCTTTTTTTATGCTTGAGTCACCTTTTTGCCTATTCTCGGTCATCTCGAGCCTTTCAAATAGTCATTCTACCTCAACTAGGTTAGGTTTTTTATCCTTTTTCCATCCCCCCACATTTTGAGATTATAGGACAAGAGTATTAGGGTTGGAATACAACATCAGTGCCACTAGTGTCCATTTCCAGTGCTCTTGTCCAAGGCCATTTTGAACTCTAATGATTAGTCTTTTTTTCTAGTTGAGTCCCACTCCCTTTCTTAGTTTTGTCCATAAGTTTTCCAATGTTTTCCAAATGAAAATAAAGCTATCAAATTCAAAATAAAGAGTCTCCTATATAAAGGACTTCACAAGGTAGTTTATATCTAACACTTACTACTTTGGCACAATAGATAATTAAAATCAATCAATAGTATAGCTCAACATTTTACATCACACATAGACTTGCATGCTTGATCAAGGAAGGGCATAGGCAAAATTCAATCTTGAATATATCATGCATGTTGATTATGCATGTTCCCTAAGGGAGAACTATATTTGATTTGAGACCCTAGCTTGAGGGTTAATGTAGGCAGTGATCAAGATAGTATGGGTTTTAGATCATGTGATCATTCTTATCCTAACCTAGTTTTTCCCCATTTTGATTTTGATGCATTTTTTGTTTACATGTGTGGAAATAGATATAGGGTTTGGAGATTGAATTATACCTATAATGAGCTCTATTGACTTTCAACCCCCAACATTTTGTATATAGGCTCACATCAATGTAACAGACAAAACCCAAAAATATTAGATCTCATATAAACTAGTGATAGAGGTGGACTACAACATCGGTACCACTCCTATCCACTTTTGATGCTCATATCCAATCATAAAATGAAGGCCAAATCCAGATTCATAATAGTGTCCTAGTCCTGCACCTCAACTTTTAGCTCCTGAATCATTCATGTTAGTTTATTTTTAGATAAGTTTATTTATCTTCCTCATACAAATTATTTGATAAAAATATATATTTTATCATATTAAACTATATTTTCCCCCTTATTCTAGACCCTTTATTATTTATGAAATAAACACTAGATTCCCAAAAATAATAAAGCATTTGGCGAACCTGACTTACTTTAAAAAAATACAAATCCCCTAGGTACCCTTAAGGTTTTTCCTTCATATTTTATGCAAAAAAATAATTTAAGACCCTAGCTTAAGGGTTAATGTAGGCAGTGATCAAGACAACAGGGGTTTTAGAATGTGATCTTTCTTCTCCTAACCTAATTTTTTCCCATTTTGATTTTGATGCATTTGTTATTTATATGTGTGTAGATGAATATAGGGTTTAGATATTGAAATATATATATAAAAATATCTATTGACTTCCAACCCCAAATTTTTTTTTACACAGGCTCACACTGAAGTAGCGAACAAAACCCAAAAATCTTAGATCTCTTAGAAAACAATGGTAGAGGTGGACTATGTTGGGGATCAACCAACAATGATTACACTTGTGAAAGCAATAAACGTGGAAATAAATCAGATAGATAAGTAACTAGAATGATAAATAGCACAGAACAAGAGATACAAGAAACCACCCTGAAAACTTGTATTAAAACTCTTTACAAAAGGAATACAATTGAAGAAACTTCTTTCTTCCACACCTCTCTCAGATGCACAAGATCTCTCTCTAGATCTCTATTCCTCAAGAGCTCTCTCTCTTTCAAGTACAATCAATTCCAACAACCTGGATTGATATAACTCTGTACTGTCCTTCAAACATTCACAATGTTCTACTCATACAATTCAACACACTAAGCTAAGAAGATCTTTCCTACATATAGAATTAGGAAACTTGAGCATGCACTTACAACCAACAGTTAAGCCTCTTGAATAAGGGATCTAAAAACAATCTTGCTAATAATAGAAACGCGAACTTAAGACTAAGACTTAAACTCATCATGCAAACACTCACTTTTGTCCTCGGAAATAGCATTCTGGACACACAGGTAATCGACACTGGTTCCTGCCTGTTTGCCTGTGACCATCGTCGGCCGATCCTTTGCCGACGCCGGCATTTCTCCAACTACTCCTGACCGACGTCGATTGCTCCTGACTGACGCTGGTGACTGTGTAAACCTGAAACTATTTTAGTGTGCTCCTTGGTGAAGCTTTTAGGCTCCACACCTTAACAATCTCCCACTTGGAGATAAACAGCTGCACCAGTACCTGTACAGTAACATCTTCTAGCTCCTCCATCTTCAACTCAATCATGAAGACCAATAGAAGTTGAATGAAGATTCAACTTCTCCTTTGTAACCAGCTTGGTTAACATATTAGCAGGATTCCTATTTGTATGGATCTTCTCCAGCTTCAACTCACCATCTTCCAATACCTGTCGTATGAAGTGGTACCTTAGCTGTATGTGCTTGGTTCTTGAGTGAAAGGCTGAATTCTTAGCCAAATGGATTGCACTCTGACTATCACTATACAATATGCAACTCCCATGCTCCCTTCCAAGCTCTTCCATGAACCATGTCATCCATATCATCTCTTTGCTAGCTTTTGTGGCTGCAATATACTCTGCTTCTGTAGTTGACAAGGCAACAACCTTCTGCAACTTAGATATCCAGCTAACCGCCATTCCACCTACAGTAAAAACATAACCTATGGTGCTCCTCCTGCCATCCAAATCACCTGCCATATCTGAATCTACATAACCATGTAGAGAAGTATCTGAACCTCCATAGCACAAGTGTCTACTGCTGGTTCCTCTCAGATATCTAAGGATACACTGAACTACTTTCTAGTGTTCCTTTCCTGGATTGGCCATATACTTACTTACAACTCCCACTGCTTGGGCAATATCTGGTCTAGTACACACCATTGCATACATCAAACTTCCTAGTGCGGAAGAATATGGAACCTTACTCATGTACTCTACCTCATCATGTGAATTAGGACATTGTTCTTTACTCAACTTAAAATGTCCAGCCAAAGGTGTGCTTACCGGTTTAGCATCCTACATATTGAACCATTTCAACACCTTGTCCACATAATCTTCTTGAGACAATATCAACCTGTGATTTTTCCTGTCTCTCTTAATGCTCATGCCAAGGATTTTCTTTGCTGCTCTCAAATCCTTCATAGCAAATGTTTGAGCTAATTTCAGCTTAAGCTCTGAGATATCCTGCATGTGTGATCCTGCAACCAACATATCATCTACATACAACAATAGAATAATATATCTACCATTATCAAATCTCTTAAAATATACACAATGGTCAGATTGACACCTACTATAGCCATGCTCAGTCATAAACTTGTCAAATTTCAAATACCATTGCCTAGGAGCTTGCTTGAGGCCATACAAGCTTTTCTTCAATCTGCACACCAACTTCTCCTTACCCTTGACCTCAAATCCTTCTGGCTGTTCCATATATATTTCCTCATCCAAATCTCCATGAAGAAACACTGTCTTAACATCTAGATGCTCAAGATGCAAATCCTCAAAAGCAACCAAAGACATTACAACCCTTATAGAAGTCATCTTAACAACAGGAGAAAAAATCTCACCAAAATCAATACCTGGCTTTTGTGCAAATCCTTTCACTACCAATCTGGCCTTATATCTCATCTGTCCATTCTCACCTTCCTTTAACCTATAGGTCCATCTGTTCTTCAGTGTCCTCTTACCAGCTGGCAACTCAACCAAATCCCATGTTTGGTTCTCTCTTAAGGACTCCATCTCCTCAACCATGCCACGCTCCCACTGAATCTTGGACTCCACCTGTAATGCTTCTTCAAAAATCTCTGATTCTCCACCATCAATTAGCAATAAATAGTATAAAGAAGGAGAATATCTAATTGGAGGCTTACTTACCCTTTCTGACCTCCTGATGGGTGTCTTAGACTCGTTTTCAACATGCTATCCACCCAAATTCTCTGACAGTGACCGACCTCAGCCACCTGTAGACCTGTTACTGGCTGACACCGGTTCTTCCTGGCTGACATCGGTGCCTGCTCTGCCGACGTCGGTCTCTATATGACCGACATCAGTTTCTATACTGCCGACGTCAGTTCTTACCCTGCCGATGTCGGTCTCTGTGTTTTCCTGTAAGTGATTATTTCTTTTTCCCGCGAGCTCATTTTGGACCATCACTTCGTCCAATTCTCCATTGCTCTACCTAGATTGATTCAACTTCCTCATCTGATCACTATACATCACTTTTTCATTGAAAACAACATCACGGCTCCTAATTACCTTATTAGTTCCTAGATTCAAAAATCTAAAACCAAAATCATCTGAGCCATAGCCAATAAACATGCACCTCATAGACTTAGCATCAAGCTTCTTTCTATTTTCCTTATCTACGTGCACAAAGGCTTCACAACCAAAAACTTTGAGATATGAGAGATCTACCTTTTTACCTGTCCATGCCTCTTCTGGAATTCCACCATCCAGAGCTGTAGAGGGTCCTCTGTTAATCAGGTACACTGCGGTGTCCACAGCTTCTGCCCAAAACTCTAAGGGCAACCGAGCATGTAATATCATACATCTTGCATGCTCCATGATTGTTCTATTCATTCTTTCAGTAATACCATTCTTCTGAGGTGTCCTTGGAACCGTCTTTTGTTTACGGATTCCATGTGTGTAATAATACCAGTTAAACTTAAGATTGTAGAACTCACCACCATTGTCGGATCTCAAGCACTTCAATCTTCTACCTATTTCATTCTCAACCATAGCTTTCCAAATCTTAAAAGTCTCAAAAACATCAGATTTCTTTTTAATACAGTAGATCCATACCTTTCTTGTAGCATCATCTATGAACGTAACATAGTACTATGATCCTCCAATAGAGGCTACCTGAGCCGGTCCCCACACGTCTATGTGAACAAGCTACAACTTATGCCTTTTCTTAGTAGACCCAGTCTTGAGAAAACCAACCCTTTTCTATTTTCCAAATACACAATGCTCACAAAATTCTAGATCCATACTTTTCAAATCTGAAAGCTTACCTTTAGACTTAAGAATTGACATCCCCTTCTCACTCATGTGGCCAAGCCTTGAGTGCCACAATTTAGCATCCACAATTGAAGTAGATAATACAGAAGGAGAAATATCAGTAACACAATTACATAAATAGAGAGTACCTACTCTCTTACCTCTGGCCATAACAAGTGCACCCTTGGTCACCTTCCAAGATTTTGCTGTGAGAGTTACTGTACAACCCTCATCCCCTAACTTTCCTGTAGAAATCAAGTTTCTCTTCAAGCTAGGAACATGCATCACATCTCTCAACACCCATGTGTTGCCATTCTACATCTTCAGCTGCACTTTACCTTTGCCAATAATCTTACAAGGCTCATCATCCCCTAAGTACACTATTCCAAAATCTCCATGGATATAGTCACTGAAATATTCTCTATTAGGGGTAGCATGGAAAGATGCACCAGAATCTAATACCCAAGATTCTATATTATTATGCAAAGATAAAATTAGAGCATCTTGTGCAATACCTGCAACCTTTGCCTCTTCCTTTCCTTCATGTTGATTGTCCTCCTTAGGCTTTGACCAGCAATCTCTGCTTATGTGCCCCAACTTTCCACAATTCTAGCATTGTGGCCTTCTACCATTTCTGGATTTGGATCTACCTCTCCCCTTAGACTTAGATCTTGATCTCCTCTTGCTCCTTTCTTTTTGCCTTCCCCTGCTCTCGAGATTTAAAGCGTTCCCTGATGTTTCCTCTGTGCTTTTCCTATGAATTTTCTCATTCAAGATAACACTAACAACATCCTCTACTTTTAAAATATTCGAGCAGATGCAGTATTAGAAACTGCCATTACCAAGCCATGCCAGCTTTCAAGCAAAGAACATAATATTAAAAGAGCTTTTATTTCATCATCAAATACAATATTGACTGAACTTAATTGATTAACAATTCCATGGAAATCATTCAGGTGATTAGATACAGATCCACCTTCTTGCATATGCAAATTAAATAACTGCTTCATAAGATATACCTTATTAGAAGCTGAGGGTTTTTCATATAAATTTGCTAACATAGTCATTAACTCTACCATTGTTTTTGCCTGTGATAAATTAGATATCACAGTGGATGCTAGGCTCAGTCTTATAAACCCCAGAGCCTTTCTGTCAAGAACTTCCCATTCTTCATCCTCCATGTCCTTGGGCTTCTTTGCAATCCCACTTAACGGTAAGTAAAGATCTTTCTGATACAGATAGTCCTCTATCTGCATTCTCCAATGTTGATAGTTCTTGCCATTAAACTTCTCCATTCTCAACTTACTTTCTTCTGCCATTGCTTCTCCCACTCAAACAAAAATCCCTACAGAAACCCCTGTGAGCAACCTGTAATCCAAACACACTACACAGATCTGAACCACCTGTTAGTGAACCTGAGCTCTGATACCACTTGTTGGGGATCAACCAACAATGATTACACTTGTGAAAGCAATAAACACAGAAATAAATCAGATAGATAAGTAACTAGAATGATAAATAGCACAGAACAAGAGATACAAGAAACCACCCTGAAAACTTGTATTAAAACTCTTTACAAAAGGAATACAATTGAAGAAACTTCTTTCTTCCACACCTCTCTCAGATGCACAAGATCTCTCTCTAGATCTCTATTCCTCAATAGCTCTCTCTCTCTCTCAAGTACAATCAATTCCAACAACCTGGATTGATACAACTCTGTATTGTCCTTCAAACATTCACAATGTTCTCATACAATTCAACACACTAAGCTAAGAAGATCTTTCCTACATATAGAATTAGGAAACTTGAGCATGCACTTACAACCAATAGTTAAGCCTCTTGAACAAGGGCTCTAAAAAAAATCTTGCTAATAATAGAAACGTGAACTTAAGACTAAGACTTAAAATCATCATGCAAACACTCGCTTCTGTCCTCGAAAATAGCATTCTAGACACATAGGTAACCGACGCTGGTTCCTGCCTGTTTGCCTGTGACCGTCGTCGGCTGATCCTCTACCGATGCCGGCGTTTCTCCAACTGCTCCTGACCGACGTCGATCGCTCCTGACCGACGCCGGTGACTGTGTAAACCCAAAACTATTTTAGTGTGCTCCTTGGTGAAGCTTTTAGGCTCCACACCTTAATAGACTACAGCACTGGTGCCACTCCTATCCACTTTCGATGCTTATATCTAATCATAAAATAAAGGATATATCAAGATTCATAATAGTGTCTTAGTCTTGCATCTCAATTTTTAGCTCCTAAATCATTCATTTCAGTCCATTTTTAGATAAGTTTATTTCTCTTCCTCATACAAATTATTTGATAAAAATCTATATTTTATCATATTAAACTAGATTTTTCCCCTTATTTTAGACCCTTTATTGTTTAGGAACTAAAAACTATATTCCCAAAAATAATAAAACATTTGGTGAACCTGACTTACTTCAAATAAATCCAAAACTCCTACCCTCAGGGTTTTTCCTTCATATTTTATGAAAAAAATTAATTTCTAATTTTTGTATAAATTTTTGTGCATTTATTCTATTCAAAACTATTTTTATAATATAAACTATTTGTATAATTTTCAAAAATTCTAAAACCCTAGCTTAAAACCCTAGATTTCCAAACTAGGTCCTCAAACCCCAAGCCTTCCTTGTAAATTTTAGAAAAATATTTTGGAATTTTTGCAAATTGTTTACTTTGTCAAATATATTTTCAAAATTTAAATATTAGTAGCTTTCTTGTGAAAAAAATTAATTTTAAATCTTTGATATTTGTATTAATTTTTATGTATTTATTCTATTCAAAACTATTTTTAGAATTTAAATTATTGGCATAGTTTTCAAAAATTCTAAAGCCCTAGCTCAAAACCCTAGATTTCCAAACTAGGACCTCAAACCCCAAGTTTTCCTCCCTTACAATTTTTAGAAAAATATTTTGAATTTTTTGCAAATTGGTTACTTTTTCAAAAATAATTTCAAAATCTCTATGTTAGTAGTTATTTTTGCATTCATTTTCTTAATAGTGCTTTTACACACTCTCTTTGGTGAAAGAAATAAAATGGCCACTAAGGCACTTCTTCCCTCTCATCCAATAGATCAATTTCTATTTTTTCCTCATAATTATGATAATGAATGGACAAATTTTCAAAATTTCACATTAACTAAATTTGTGGAAAGTGATTTCATCTACAATGAAGATAATTACTATTATTGTAATGAGGAATATGATGATAAATGTGATAGTGATAGTGAAGTACAAGTGGATGCATATTCTCTCTCTCTCTCTCTCTCTCTCTCTCTCTCTCTCTCTCTCTCTCTCTCTCTCTCTCTCTCTCTCTCTCTCTCTCTCTCTCTCTCTCTCTCTCTCTCTCTCTCTACTTTTATGTTCAAATTACAACAATATAAATGCAATAGAATAAAATTATCAATGCATAGTCAAAATGATGCATCTCATGCTCTTAACCCCACTTCATCCAAAAGAATGTCTAAATGAAAAATATTCTTCTCTTATTTCTCATAATTCACAAGAAAAAAATGCATACACTCCATCCATGGATAACATTGATGCACATGATATTCAAATTTCAAATGATACTTTATTCTATATTAGAAAAGAATCAAATTCTTCTCTTACACCTCTCCCTAGTTACACTGAAAGTGATAATGAGTATGATAGTGAACATGTAAATGAATATGAAAATGAGGGTGATTATGAAAAACATTCCAATGATGACAATTCATGGAACAATGATGATTATTATTCACATAGTAAATAATAATATGCATCTCATTTTTGTAAATCTTCTCTCACTCCTCCTCTCAAACATAATGCACTACCAAATGTTTTTCCTACTTCTATGAATGATTATATTTCAAATAATACACATTTTAATGATAATATTAAATCTTCTACTCAATTAGAATGTGATACACTAAAACATAAAGATACCAATGAATCTCCCAAGCCACCCCTCACTATAGTAGAACCCAATTCTCACTCTTCACCTAAAGAGAATGGTAGCCCACATCCCTCTAGTAAGGTCCAAGTTACCATTACTCCCAAGGTTCAAGTGAGAACACCCCCTCTTTGTGATCTAATTTATAAATGTATCATTCCCATGGCTAAAATTAACAATCAAATTCAATTATTAAATGAACCACTTCAAGATGTTAATGTACCATCATAAGAGATTATCTCTTTAATGTATGAAGATTGGTGAATTACAACACCAAGTATATCTCCTTACCTTGGAAAACAAGGCCTATAAGTCTTGTATGGATTATAATCATTTATATGGTAACCCTCTTCTAAAGACATTCATAAAAGCTTCATTGCCTAAGCATTTCTAGATACCATCATTGCCTCACTTTTATGGAACTAGAGATCCATTTGTACACCTTCAAGCCTTTTGGAAGGCTTTGCCATCTCATGTGAGTCCTTTGATTCTACTCAAGTTATTCTAGTATACATTAGTGGGGGAAGCATATAATTGGTTCTTTCATCTACTCCTCATTATCTCCTTGCACACATATGATGACCTAGAGGAGGCATTTCTTAGACATTACATAGCAAATGCGGGCCCTCATGTTACATATGAGAAACTTGTAACTTTACATCAGAATACTTTAGAGCTAGTTAGTTATTATATCTTATAATTCAAGAATCACATGTTAAGATTGATATATAAACCAATAAATTTAGAGATTCACCATATCTTTATTAAGGGGCTTTACCAAGCTCTACTCGAGCATATACTATATTAGTCAGAGTCTTCTTTCAAACACTTATGCTATACATTTATAGCTTTGGAAAAGAAATCAGGATTGATTGAGGTAGGTTCAATTGATTATATTACTCTAGATTTCATATCAATATCTATATATCCTAGCATTCAACATCCACCATGTCCTAAATAAGATAGGAGACCATAACGAGAAAAGTAACTAGTTAAGAACAAAGAGCTAGTCTCCAGAGTATAACTTATAGTATGAACTATAGAGAACCACATCAAGGCACCATTACAATTTGATTCAGAGCAAGATATCCCATCTATCATATTATCAACACTATTAGATAGGAGGTTAATCACAATGCCTTCTACTCATCGATGAGATCCACATATCCTACATAAAGAACCTTATTGGCCCTTTTATAACTATCATTATATCAATAGACATAAAGATAATAATTGTTATAGACTCATAGATTTCATTATTGAATGTGTTGATAATGGAATCATAACATTCACATATGGGCCACCAAGATCTCTTTCATCATGGAAGCATAGACCTCATTCATCGATGACTGAGTCATCCTAGGATATTCCTTTACAAGAATCATTGGTCACACATTGTGAGAAAAACCTGGGTTCTAGGATAGATCCCCATAGAAGATCTCCTATTCCACCTATTTAGAAGGTTTATAAACTTGTACAATGATATCAACCTACATATAGCATTATAGTTTGAGGAGTACATGGTACAGTTCCATATACATATCTAGTAGAGTCACAGGCATCATAGTAGAGTACTACTCATGAGAAATATCCACTATAGCCATATTTTTTGGGTCCTATCTCATGTAGCAATTTGCTATGATTAATATTAAATGAACCCACATCATAGAGTACTACTCATGATAAATATTCCCTATAGCCAAAAATTTTGGGTCTTATCTCACGTAGCAATCCACTATGGTTGAAATTAAATGAGCCCTGGTCATAGGTTTCAACTCCAGCTCGATATTGGCTTAGTTACACACATCATAATTGAGGCCATAGGGCATATGATTATAGATAGATGAGCCTTCTTCACAACACATAATTTTAGTTTCATGGCTAATAAAGTTATATTTTGTAGAATCTCCATGCATAGCTACAGTCAATACACAATAGACAATATCAAATACAAAGCATATTCCTACACAACATGAGTAGTATGGGCACTTGTTCAGTTATCCATTAAGTTTCAGATAGTGATACAACACATATTCATACAAACATTAGTTCATAAATTCACTTCATAGGGTAATGATGGAGCCAAAGGTCTAGCTAGCATTTATATTCTTGATCCACTCTTGGGGAAATAATACATATAATGCACGATCATACATCCCCACATACTAAAAACTAACATTCCTAATTCCCAATAACTATCCATAGCCAAAACTAGCTTATCAAAAATATAGATCTTACCAAATCTTATTTTCCCAACATTAAACCTATTCAACCTATCCAAATAATTTACCAATCTCAAACCAACTCAATTTATCCAAACAAATTCTAAATTTAAAAATCAATAATTTTTTTGCTCACATATAATTATAAACCAAATAAATTTATTTACTTACATACAATTCAAAATCAAAATCTAGCATCACACTTATCAATAAAACAATCAAATCACATATCCTAAGTACTATTTTACCAAAACATATACAACCTTGAACATCAATACCAAATCAACTATTTCTAATCAACACATTACAATACCACTCTATTTCAAAATCCATAACACAACATGCCTGAATCAAAATCAACCAAGTATCCATATATAATGATGTTTTCAAAATATATACATCATTTCAAGATATGATTAATCATGAATAGGCATCATGCCCTCACTATTAGTCTCACTCTCTCCTCTAGTACTAGTCCCATAGTCCAACCTAGCACTCAATCACCCCGCACCTCCTCAAGCTCCTAAATGCCTCTTAAAATGACTCTCTCACTCCAATAGTTGATCATGTTCTTCACATAAGTCTACATACCACCTCTAAAGATCCATGTACTCATCCATAATCTATGTACCCACCAATCTATAATCAAGTGGAGGCATCATATTCCTATCTAGCTCATCCTTCAACTCATCTCTCTCTCCCACTTCTCTAACATAAGCAACTATTGTTATAGTAGATCTATCAAACAAATGAGTATGAAAATTGACTGTAATTATTGTTCACTCTATCAAACCTTCATCTATTGCATCATCAAGAACATGTCATGTAAGCTCTTAGAGTTTCATCTCAAAAATGGTCTCTCAAAACCCATCATCTCCACCTACTCCCCTAACAGGTGCTTCAAATGTACAACATTGAATTAGATATACATTTTACAAACAAGCTTAAATAAGCATAAACTTATACATAATTCAAATATAATCAATGCTTACTTCTCATCATTTATATTAGAGCAGGATCCTCATACTTGAGGGCATCCCCTATATCAATAGGATATAATGGAGCCCACCTATGCCTCATCCACCATGTGGTATATGCCTCTATGCATCCAACATCATCTACATTAGGAATATCTATAGCCACATCTCATGCATCCAAATGTAATGGTGTTAACTCAGCCTTAGTAAGCCTCCCATGTGTTCCTACTCTCACTGGTGCCCATGTACTCCTCACCCACACCCATGTTGATAAGGGCACATCTTGTGGTACCCAAACTATCTAGTCACATGGTCATACTAAAATCAATTATACACTCCAACCTAGCGGTCATGTAACCAACAGTTGACCCTCATATACCATAGCTATGCTCTATCCTTGGGCCACCCAAGGAATCCTCTATAGGGCCTCCAAATGATATCTTGAGCCACCAATCTATCTAAAACTCATATATAGTGATCTATCTTAGGAGACCCGATAGCCAACATACTCATCCACCACTTCCCAAATGCTATGGAGGTGCCCACCTCTCCCTCGATAATCCTATCAACCACATAATTGCTATGTGCTCATAAGCCCAATAATGTAATAAAGTGTCCATGCTCACACCGCCACTAAATACCTCCTAAGTAAACCAATATAGATCCCTATATAAGTGGGCAAGCATAGTCCTACCCCATGAAAACATAATTCCATACACCTCTATATTGTACACAATCCTATGCATCCCCACTCCCATCCAAAACAACAAATAAAGTCAAAAACATGGCTAACCACTTTTATAAGTATAGAACACTAGACTTTACTATAACTAATAATAGTAAATCACTACCACTACCCTCTGATGTATACCCAAAGGTATACCAACAAAATATAGTGATGCATGATTAATAGCATCTGCACCCATGTCATCTTATAATGTCACCCACCATCCACTACTTGACAAGTGTAAAATATGGTACACATCCTCCAAGTAATCATAATATCTACTATAAGATGCCAAAAAGTACACATGTCCACATTCCACCTCTCACATAAGGTGGTAATCAGATATCTATCCCACTGCATAGTGCCTTGGTCACACACATGACCTAGCCCCACCCTACTATCACAACTCTCTCATTAGTTAAAAAAGACAAATATTAGTGTCTCCATCACCTAGCCTCTATGGAAATCCCTCATCCATACTGCACCCTAAAAAACACCAAAAAATAACATATATGTTAGTCAACCATGCCAAGGAAAACAACCGAGCTACATAATAATAGACAATAAATCAAAAACTCAAAATATTAGCCCTAGTGGACAACAATGCTATAAAAGGATAGGAACATTGAATCTTAGATAGGATAGTATAGCTGCACACTAGATAGGATTATTAACTCTTGAACAAGAGCATTGGAACTAGTGGAAATGTCCTAAAAGCACTTCAAATAGCTCAAAAACATAAAAAATAGGCTTCCAAATAAGTAAAAATCTCATTTTTTATCTACTTACTAGGGTAACTTCCCCACCAACCTCAACCTAGGCTGCCAACTACTCACATAAGGTCACATTAGGTGCTCATCTCCTCAATATATCTCTTACTCTAGAGCTCCAATTCTCAACCTAGTCAATGCACAAATGAATCAAAAATCAATCCAATTTTCCTATATCAAACAACTTTCTCATTCAAATTAAAATACCATTTTTCCCATAACTAAAACCCTATAGCTCTATTTTATAAATCATTTTATTCCATAAATTCATGAAAATAACACCTTAGACATAAAATAAGCCTCACTCTCTTACTACATCATTTTCCTAATATGACACACACATATCTATATCTCACTTATGCCCAAATATACAACTTAGTCTAATCAATCAACCAGCTTCTCAATCTATTCAAGCTATACCAACCTTATTTATGTTATTATGCCACTAGTAATCACTTTTGGCTCAACCTTCTCTATCACAAATCTCATCCATCTCCCCAAAAGGAGGGAATCATTCCTACTATTCCCATCCTTACATTTACCCAACATGCCTATCCACTCTCATAAGTAGATACACCATGGTTAATACACCTCTAATATTTAGATTATTAGATTCAACTCAGACAAGTCAAGATATATAGTGATTCAAACTTCATGGGTCACTCAACATTACTCAAGACATTTAGAGGGATACACCTTCAATTTATAGATACACCATGAATTTTACACATCTAGCAATCAAATTATCAAATTTAGCTCAGATCGATCAAGATATACAATGATTAACATTACATGGATCATTCAACATTACTCAAGACATTTAGAGGGACATCCCTTCAGTTTATAGATACATAGATTAGTCAAGACTTATAGTGGTTTAGATTATATGGATTCATAGTGACTTTGATATAGATTCAAACCAGATACCAGATTTGGGGGCATTTACATTACTACATGCCTCACACATACAACTTCATACAACATGACATAGTTACAAGACTAGATAGTAGATTATAGGCATAGTCCAGAGCACATTATTTTGATCTTCAATTTTTCACATGGTACATGGCATGATAGGTCATATCATATGTGGTTATAAATATTAATAGATTATATAGACACATCACACACATACTAGATTTGGGGACATGGTATGAATGTTCATGTTATTCATCATCCAGGATTATACAGATGGAATGGTAAAATATGCAATTTTCAACTTACACATTGACTAGAGTTTTATATTACACCTAGCTATACCCATTTTGTCACTAGGTTGGATCATATGGCCATTTGTAGTGGTTGGTACATATCATTACCCAGACCTAGACTATATGGGTTTGTGCAAGATAGAGGATATGCATTGGTTTTGGGCCTCTGAGCACTTCTTAGTTTCTATTCAGATTATTTAGAGTGGGGGGCATGATATATTTTTCTCTTCACAATATACATATTCTATGCACACATTCTATATTACATGAGTTTATGTTGGATAGAGGGAAAACAATGGTGTTAGACCTCTGAGAATTTCTTATTTTTAGCCAAATTTAGCATAGGGTGCAAGCATTGCAATCCTTTTCCATGATTACATGAATTCTATGTTTATATTTAGTATAGGGGCATCCATTTTAGGGATTCTTTATTTCTCTAGGAATTATTTACTTCTCTATCCACTTCCCTGGCTAGGAGTGAGTTGGACTCTTTTTCAACACACTTATCTCCATGCTGCTAGGTTTAGCTACACATTTTCTTTTCTTTATTTTACTCTAGTACTTCATTTCATTACATCAATAGATTAAAAGGGGGGGAATTGTATACAACCTAAATCGGTCAAGAAACCACACATATAATGTCTTTTCATATTCCTTCCACAAGAGACTCTGACTGGAGAATATGAGTTTTGTTCACATTTAGCCATATCTTTTGTTTTATTAATTTGGGTCTTATTCTATGATTTAGTCATCTTTTTGCCTATTCTTGGTCATCTTGAGCCTTTAAAATAGTCATTCCACCTTAGCCAGGTCAGGTTTTTTGTCCTCTTTTCATTCCCTAGGTCTTGAGACTATAGGACAAGAGCACTAGGGTTGGACTATAGTGTTGGTGTCATTAGTGTCAATTTCTAACACCCTTATCTAGGGTCATTTTGAACTCCAACAACCAGTTTATTTCATTAGTTAAGTCCCACCCCCTTTATTAGCTTTGTCTCTGAGTTTTCTAATGTTGGTTGAATGTAAATAAAACTCTCAAATTAAAAATAAAGAGTATCCTATATAAATAACTTCAGAAGATCTTTTATATCTAACACTTACTACTTTGGCACAATAGATAATTAAAATTAGTTAATAGTATATCTCAGTATTCTGCATCACACATAGACTTGCATGCTTGATCAAGGAAGGGCTTAGGTAAAAGTCATTCTTACATCTATCATACACATTGATTATGCACGTTCCCTAAGGGAAAACTACATTTGATCTAAGACCCTAACTTGAGGGTTAATGTAGGAAATGATTAGGATAGCAAGGGTTATAGATCATGTGATCATTCTCCCCCTAACCTAGTTTTCCCCCCTTTTACTTTTGATGCATTTTTTGATTACATATGTGTAGATAGATATAGGGTTTGGAGATTGAAATGGACCTACAGTGAGTTCTATTGACTTTTAACCCCCAAAATATTGTACATAGGCTCACACTAAGGCAATAGACAAAACCTAGAAAGCTTAGATCTCCTAGACAACAAAAACAAAGGTGGACTACAGCATTGGTGCCACTCCTATCCACTTTTGGAAATCCTATCCAACCATAAAATTAAGGCCAAATATAGATTCATAATAGTGTCCCAGTCCTGCACCTCAATTTTTAGCTCTTGAATCATTCATTTTAGTTCATTTTTAGATAGGTTTATTTCTCTTCCTCATACAAATTATTTGATAAAAATCTATATTTTCTCATATTAAATTATATTTTTCCCCTTACTCTAGACCCTTTATTATTTAGGAGCTAAACACTATATTACCAAAAATAATAAAACATTAGGTGACTTTTAATTATACAAATATTTCCCCCATGGGTACACCATATGAATTTCCATTGTATATTGAAGTAATTATTTACAAAAATAAAATAAAAAGGGTGTTTATATAGAATGGGTCTAGTTTTAATCTATATCCACTAAGTTTGATCAAACATTTGGGACATTAAATAAAAACACTAGAGCCCAACACCATTATTATAAAATATTATGATAATATAGAGTGATAGTCAGTGGGTACCATATATCTTCCTCTTATGGTGGGGAATGTTATTCAAGATACCTTGATCCATACTTAGATTTTGATTTATCAAAAAATTAGTCCTCAATCTCCCATAGATCCACACCATGAATTCCATTCCATCCACCTTCCACCAATGTCTAAAGTTTTCTTACTCTAGTATGGAAGTTACTATTCACAGTGATCTTGAACCTTTTAAATATTTTAAACTATCGAAAGGTTAATACATAAATATAAATTATTTTCCATTCATTAAAGATACTTATGAACATAATGAGGAATCAAAAACATTATCAAATTTCATCCATCCCAATGACTTCCCTTCTATATCCACCAATCACCCATATACATCTGAAAATCAACCATCCATGTCCAAGTACACAACTCCAAAATCCATGTTTACTATTATGGATAAAGGTATGGGAGAGTATGAAATCCATGATTCCCATTATTTAGGCAAAATCAATATGTCTCCCAATAAACATGCCAGGCCCCATCATAAAAGCAAGCACAAGTAGTCTGATAGTTTGGAAAGACAATTTATGTTAAAATAAAATTATTTTTATAAGAATAAATCAAAGACTCCAATCCTAATCGGCTATATAGTGATGAATTTTCCACATGTTTATAAAACAACCAATACCCCAAATCCAAAGCTATTATGTCCCACATTATGAATTATAAAGGCAATGGTCTTGGTCTCCATGAACAAGGACTTGTAGAACTTATTGTGTATAGAAACAAACACATATTCTAGAGGTATTAGATTTAAACCACATAATGTGAGCCTATATGATTACAATAGTGATTCTTATAATAATTATAATCAGTCCTCTTTTGACATTGAAATAAGTTCCATTCATAGCCACTATGAAGATCTTGTAGCCACATACTTATTCTTCCATGAAACCAGCATTTTAATTCTTTAGCTTGAATATCTATAACTTATAACCTTAGACTAAAAAATCCACCCTCAATGAATTTCAAAATGATGAAGCAATTTCTCAATTCATGAGAGTTAGAGATCATATTCTACAAGGGGATCAAAAGAACGGGTTTTCAATCCACTTAAATAATTCAACATACTTTGGGGAGAATGTAAATTCACATAATATAAATATCCTTGTGATTAAGTCTTTATAGAGGAATCAAATGATGAAATTTAAAAACAACAACACATTGTTGAGGAATGTAATCTTCTTTCCCTTCCTACAAAGTTTCAAGAAGAGTCCACACTATTGATTAAAAATACTAATGTAAATACCAGAATGGATGAAGAACCTAAAATGGTAAAGTTTTCCACTTATTTAGATCCTGAAGAGAAAATAACTCTAACCCTCCTTAAAAAAAATTTAGATGTGTTTTCTTGGTCATATGAAGATATGCCTAGGTTAAACCCATCACTTTTAGTTTACCACCTTATTGTTCACAAGGATGCTAAACATATCAAATAAAAATTAAGAAAAATGCATCCTTATAGATAGTAAAATTTGATTTAATTAGTACCTTAGTCTTGTATACCTGGAAAATACCTAGCATGGTTGTACCTTATAGCTATAGACCTTTCCATTACCAAAAGGATCATGTTCAATATCTCTTTACATATAATTTATTATCTCTTAGTCTAACCTTTATTATGATAATGACCCACGCCTTCTATACTATGAGAACATATCTAAACATGATTATTATCTTTCATTTCTAGTTTTGGACTTGTACTTATTTTTTAGCTATCTGAACACTTGTGCCTTAGGTGGATATATGCATCAATGCAACTACCTATTTTCATAAAAAGTGTCTAGTGACTAAAAATAATCCAATTTTTAAAATAAATGTATCCAAAAGGTTTAACTAAGTGATTTAATTTGAGATATTTTCAAAATGGATTGGATTGGTGTGTATATATATATATATATATATATATATATATATATATAAACACACACACACACACACACACACACACACACACACACACACATGATCAACCCTCATTCATTCCTCACCTAGAAATCACATACAACACAAAGAAATATACCAATAATCACTCAATCAATAATATATATATATATATATATCTGTATATATATACATATATATATATATATATATATATGTATATATATACATATATATGTATATATATATATGTATGTATATATATGTATGTATATATATATACATGTATACATATATACATATATATATATATACATATATATATACATGTATACATGTATGTATACATATATACATATATCTACATACATACATACATATACATATATATATATATATATACATACATACATATATATATATACATACATACATACATACATATATATATATATATATATATATATATGTATATATGAATGTGTGTGTGTGTGTGTGTGTGTATGTATATATTAGGTATTGAGGATGGATTTGAAGATGAATTAAACCGGATTACAGACTTATCAGGAAGATCTTTAACTGAAGTAGCAAAGGACAATGATCTTCTTGGGGGCTGTACAAAGTCAGTATCTATAATCCATTTATGAGGAAACTTAAGATCGGACCAATTGATAGATTCTGTAGGAGGAATTTGACTATTGGGTGTAGCTCTGCACACCACACTTTTGCCTTGTGTGGGAGTATGCTTAACTGCAGGATACAGGGTATTAGTTAACCTGTACATGACTTTATATTGGATAGCAAGAGGGAAAGATCCTTGAATCATATTCAAACCTGAGGTTTGGAGAAATAGCTTAAAGATCTTATTAAAGTTTTGTTCCTGAAGAATGGAAACTGGGTAATTAGGATACACAGTGGTGTAGATAGGTCCATTATGCATTCTAAGGCAGGAGGAAAATGATGTATGCCTATTATCAAGAATACATGCAAGGAGGCTAACATTTAGACCTTTTCAAAATAAAGGAATAACTCCTATAGAAATAGCACCAATATGCAAGAACTTATACTTAGATTGACCCTTTAAATGCTAAATAACTTTATCATCAAAGATTTGTAAATAATACTTATTTTGATCATTGCTTTGAACTTGTAAAACATTTTCAGAAATTTTGATTGAGGTCTTGGCTAACAAATGAAATGGAGAAAGATTATCGTAAACATCCTAGGGCTTAAGAGCAGGAAGATTCCATACAGGGCTGGGATTTGATTCTTCAAGATCTATAGTAGCTTCATTGATAGAACATGAAGAAATTTTAGATAAGTTACAAACATCAAAAATACCTGGATAATCACCAGCGAGTTATTCTAGCAATTCCATCTTCTTATTATCATTGGTACTTAATCAAATCCACAACACGCCTATATATGGCTTCAAAGGACCACACCACTTCCTTATTGTCAGAAGAGAGATGCAAGAAACTAGTAACAACAAG